>OMNN01082923.1:0-36303 GCA_900302755.1 Chromis chromis | reverse complement strand
GAATAACATTGGGTGTTCTGCAGGAAAACCTTGGATTTTGGCATCCGTGTTGACGAGACTTAGACACCCAAATAAACATTGTCCCAGAACAAGCACACTCCCTCATGCAAATGGAAATCCCAAATGTCACTTGCCAACCCCCGCAGGAAAATGCACCCCACCACATGGCAAAAACATCAACCAATCAGGAACATCTTGAGGAACATGACAATGGCCAAGATGTTGATTTGACCGCCAAACTTCCTTGACCTCATTCTGATCAAGCATCAACAGGATGCAGTGGAACAAGTCTGACTGACAGAGGCCCCACTGCACAAGCCAGAGTACCCAAAGGATCCACTGCCAACGTCCTGGTGCTAGACCCCATAGGACACCCTGAGAGGTCCTCTTGTCCATGCCCAATGGTTTAGAGCATTTTTGACCACATAAGGGAGACCAACACAATATTAGGCAGGTGGTCATAATGTTATGCCTGATTGGTGTATATTGTTCATTATAAGGGTTAGTCATACATGCCGTATCAGAACAGTCTAATCGATCCAGATCTTTCACCATTTGATATGATGATACTTGCAGATGGTTTTATATTAACCTCTATATGAAGGAACAAAAACTGTGTTATGAAATCGTAATGTTTTTTTCATCTCACCATAAAGCGCTGGCAGTAGACATTTCATTTCATAATCGTGTCGGAAAGATTGTCTGGAATCTGGCAAGATCAGTACCATGATGGTGAGATAGTCTGTGCCAAATGGAAATAAATCTCATTTTATTCAACAAAGTGTTCAGATTTAGTGCTACTTGCTGAGTAGTGCCCCAAAAGTGAAAAAGAGGCTGAAGAAAAACTGGAAAAGATATTACCTTGCAGAACTATGATTTGTCTTCATAACATTAATATTTCAATATGTACAGACATTTTAAAAAAGCAGCCCTTGGCCCAAAGTGGTTTCCTGTAGAAGGACGAAATTGGTGTTGTGAATTTACCTAACAAGTTTCAATATAAGTTTAAGATCCTGTAGTGTTATTTATCATGTGAATTTACCTAAATAATCTAAGTACAAGGACCCCACAAAATTATACACGGATAACCCTATGAGCGAGCATAATGGCATACATATTTTCATATCACTGCAATTATTAATTATGTTAATGATGTTGACATATCTATGCAATGATGGGTTCATGAGTAATTAAAACCATAAGTAATGGGTGTGTCGAGTTGTTGTTATGATTAAATTTAATGTAAATTCAAGACTTTTTTTCTTGGCAACACTTTGTTGCACAGACAAACAACTAGTATTGTTGGAAAGTCGTGTGGTTTTCAAAAAATACCTTGAGAGCAATTCATCTGAAGATCCAAATTTGGACACAAGGTGCGTCTGTCGGACTCTGATGGTTAAAATGTGTAGAGTTACAAGAACATGAAACCAATATACTACTACAAAGAAGACTTATGTTGCTTTCTACCTGTGAGTTTTTATTGTGAAACCTTTAATGTACTCTACACAGGAGTGCACAGGCCTTACAGAACATGCCCTGCATGCATCAACATCGTCATAATAATCTACCGTTGTTCTTACAGAAAACCTGAACAAGGAAAAAATTTACAAAACTACAAATTATAAGTAGAGTAAGAAAGGTAAGAAACAGACTGTAAAAACTTTCCCTCATGCTTTTTATAGTAAAAAAAAAATCCTCTTAGTATTCAGAGAATAAAGGCACAATTCTAAAACGTTGATAGTGGCTTTACACAGAAAGACTGACAGATAACAGAGAAACACAGTGAGACAAGATCACATCACATCCTGCAGATGTTTCTGTGAATTAATTATCTTTTAAATGCTTGAGCAGAGAGGGGGAGAAAATGAATACATCTGGGAACACAGAAATGCAGTATGATACAGCAACAGAAACAAAAAAATTGAGGAAAAAGACAGACTAATAATGGAAAACAAAGGGAAAGAGAAGGGAAAGCAGAGATAAAGACAGAGGAGGGAGGTAAGAGGGAATAGAAGTCACCTCCAGCTCATCACACTGCAAACAGAGCAAAAACAAGAGGAGCTGAAAAGGAGAAGTGGACTCAGTGGCCCAATGTAGGTCAGGAGGCGCAACGCCAGCATTGCCCCTCCTAAAAATCCTTCCAACCTCTCTTTCTCCTTCCTTCCCCTCGCTCCTCCTTTTCCACTGAATACTGGAAAGGAAATGCTGACAGAGCCCTCCCTCTCCCCTCCTCAACCTCGACCTCCTCTGGTTTCTTTTCTTTCTTTCCCTACTCATCTTCCCTTCTCTCTCATTTCTCCTTACTCACGACCACCGGTTTTTTGTTTTTTTATATAACTCAGACTTTTTGCATTTTTCCCAACTCTCCCCTCTCCTCTCATGCCTGACACTGTTAAATCAGCAACATGTGGGCTTAATGGAAACCAGACCCCGACCCATTCTTCTCGAGCCTGCAGGCTTCTCCCTCGTAGACTTAATTAGCCTCGACTATTTACATGTAGCATGAAAAAAAAGAGAGGAGATGCAGAAAAAGAAAGGACACCATTGCTACGTTTTCACAGGTTGCAGGATTTGTAAAATACCACAACACATATTGATTCTTGTAATTAAAAAAAAAAAAGAAGTGTATAAATCCCAGCCCCGGGCACCAGTCGTATATCAATATGCCTCCGCTGGGATTGTGTTTTTAGTGGTACAGTCTGAACAGTTACCATGGCTGTGGTGGGAGGAGGGGAGGCTGGAGCCTGTGTGTCTGTGTGCAAAAACTCTATGTGCCTTTGTATGGGTAAGTGGTCTCTATGTGTGTGTCTGCACATGTGGACTTGCATGCACAAATGAGCGCAGATAGGGGATTTTTTTGAGATCATGTGACGGTGGAACATGTGTGTGAGAGAAAGAGAGGGCAGACATAATGGGCTCAGTGGGAGACGGGCAGTCGTGGACACGCAGCTGTCTAACATTCCTGCGCTGGTCGGAGCTTTGTCTGCTTGAGTGTGTGTGTGTTTAATAAGCAGAAACATTGCTGCTACATCAGCAAAACACAAAAACGTAAGGTTAGGTCACAAAAACAAAATCAAAAGTGCAAATTATCTGTTTTGAACAGAAAGAAAAATGTCAAGGTTGTTTGAAGCACCTTAATCAAACATATGGAAGGTTTGTTCCTATTAACACATGTATTTGTTTTAATAGTGGTAAGCTCTCATGTTTTCGTGTATGTACAGTTAGTGTGCTTCTGTGTTATGTATGTGCTCGCTTGACTTTGTCTGCATCTTTTACAAATAAATCACTGGAATGTCCCTCTTCTGTCCAATTCAAACTGGAAACAGACTTTCCAAGTGTGTCACGTACACCTAAGGTGAATGAATCATCATTTTTCTATGTTGTGATGGAAGTAACCATGTTTTTTAACAAAGAGAGGTACTTTTCTTAGACATTTGGAAGGCACAGAGATAGGCGCAAGAGAAAAACTCCTGGCGGAGCTGAATTCAAGGCCAGAATGAGGGAAACTGTTGTTCCACAGGCGCAGACTTTGCTACTTTTTTTATCATTTCACGAGCAATAAAAGTTATCACAATGAATAACGGGGCCCTACATGTTGAGGTAACTCATCATCAGCTTACTGAAACCTTAGCACTGTGTCAAAGTTTCTTTCCCCACCTGCGCCATGAGTGAAAAATTTGACGGCAGTGACTGCACCAGACGAATGATGAATACCCGTTCTATCGCTTCTAATTCTGTGCATCACACCCAGTCCTGCAGCGAGCGCTTGCAGTGAACCAAGGCCCTCGGCGTCTCCTTGTTCTGCAGAGTTCTGAGGATGGCGTAGATTAGGATGAGGATGCCCAGGATGAGCACCAGAGGAACAGTGACCATGATCAGGGTCATGATCTTTGATTCGTTGTCGGCCACCGTCACGACCACATTCACCTCATTGTCCTCGTCTTCCTCTGTGCCGTCGGGTTTAGTGGTTTTGTCTTCCTCTGTGTCTTTGTCCTGGCCCCTGTCCGGCTCTTTGTGTTCATCTTTGCCTCGGTCTGAAGGGTTGACTGGTTTGTCCACCGGTTCTTCAGTGTCTGGGTCCGGCTTCGGGTCGGGGACTCCAACACAGCCCATGAAATCCTTCAGGATGGAGCGAGGATACCCTTTGTCTGCTTCTATTTTGCGGTTGTCAAACCTCCAGTAGTTGGTGCCTTTGTAGAAATACGTGTAAGCTGTGTGAAAAGAAGATGCACGACATTTTAGTTAATTTAGAAAATACACAATATGTATAGCCTTAAAGGTTGAGTCTGATTCTGGAAAAAACGTATCTAGTCTCGCTTTGCCAACCCATTCTGTAGAACATCACCTGGCTGCACCAGACTATCATTCAGCTAACGATGAAAAACACACTCTGGCTTGTTTGTATTTCTTTAAACTAATCACAGTTGTCGCAGGCGGGGCTAAGTGAACAATGCAACTTTTTTGTGATTAAAATGTAACTTAATTGGATAATCCGCTGCCAAAAACTAGCAGGGGTGTCTTACTGCATGATCCAAATCCTCAGAAATTTTCAGTGTGGTAGTTTGCTGTTTGGAGGTTGTCGTTTCCCATCATGAAGACAATGGTAACACACAGACAGCAGAACGAAGGACAAAGCCCAACGAAATGAGCGTGGCTTATACTTGCATCCTACATCCGGTGAGTCAGACCAATATTTAGCTAGTTAGCATATTTAAATAGTTGTCAAGTCCTACTTTATCCTCTTTCCCTCCATCGTCCCTCCCCTTCCCTTTTGCCTGGTCGTGTGCATGTTCAAGCTTTTGCATCCTCATGTTTCTGCGGAGGACATACTAGAATAGCGTCTGGATTGGTCCGAGCCACTTTGTTTTCTATTCCCAGAACCAGGGCTATGTACGAACACAGAATTTAGTTTCAGTGTACATACAGAACGGACAAGTCAGCAGAACATTTGGAGGTATTTACTAAATCTGACAGAATCGCTGACTCTACCTTGAATGTTTGGCTTCTAGACTCTGGCCTTGTTGCTCTCTTAGATGGAAAAACAAGCTTAAGAAGAGTGGGGACTTTGCCTTTGATTCTATTCTAGATGTATTTAATCCTGTTTTTGCAAACGTAAAACACAACAAAGATCGTGAATTTCTGGACTGTCCAGTTATTTCGGTCCTTGGATATTTTTTTTTAAACTTTGGGTTTATTTGTTTGTTTGTGTTTTCTTTTGTAGAAAGGCATTTAGGGTTCCAAACCAAGCCTATAAAACTAACTACTATTTCACTTGCTCAGAGTTGAGGTGATGAGAAGATTTAAACCACTCATATTTGTCTATTGAAGCCACCAACCGCAGCTAATTAGCATAATTTAGCACAAATATGGCAAACAGGGGAAAACAGCTGGTCTTGCTCTGTCCAAAGGTACTGAAATATGCAATCTCTAAAGCTCACTAGTTAAGCTTGTTATTTCTACTGATTAAGCAATGTTCTGTGTCTTAATTACTGAGCTTTAGAGGTGCACATATTTGGACATTTGGGAAATTTGGACAGCCCCTTGCCAGCCGTTTAAAGCCTTTATGCTGAGTTGCAGTGGCAGGTTATCGGTAATCTTATTCAACTCTGCTCTCACACATAACTTTTTCTTTAAGACTTCCTCGTTTACTTTACCATTTGTCTTGACAGGGTAAAACTAAGTTCAGTTTTTATGCAAACAAAAAGCAGACTCAGGAATGTTTCTTCAGGGAGCAGTTAAGCTTTCTCACACTCCCCAGCATTCCCATATTTTTCACCATGCTGACTTCTCTTCATAACCAGGGCTGACTGTAATAAGTATAACACCAGACTGTACATAAATTTGTCTATATGAAACTAGAAAAAAAAATTGCAATAAATCCATAAGATGTGCAGTTTTGATGCGCTAATTGGTAATACATTGCAAAAAAAAAGAACCACACACAATCTTCTTGGGTGTAAATGTGGCTCCGTGGTGGAAACCAGGCTCCATGCAGAGACATTAGAGCAGTTTGGGTGGAGACGAGATCTGACTGTTACTGAGTGCATTTAGGGCAGCTCTGCCTCAAATCTAATTTCCAAAGGAAGGACGGGCCAAGCCTCAAACCAGAGCTCTCATTCCTCTCTCTGTTCTCTCTCCCTGATCCCCTCACCCTTCTCTCTCTCTGCTCTGTTTGCTCCAGCCTAACCAGTTTCCAATGTATTTCTTTCCCCCCTCTCTGTCTTTTACACACCCCATTTCACCCCTTCAACCTTTCATTCTTCCCCTCCCTCCACCTCCACTCCGTCATGCTGTGCACACTGAATGTGAAGCTTTTGCTGTTTGGTTGTGATCCTTATAAACCGAAGTCGCTCTGATGTTCCCTTCCCTGAAACAAAGCTTGTAAATTTCTCCAATTTAAAGTCATTATTTACCGCCATCATCGCTGAGGAAGGCTCCTTTTGGGGAGTCGGGAATCTTGCCCCATCTGCTGATTGGTTTGGGGAAGTCGCGGTCTGTAACTCGCGTCTCCTCATTGTATCGCCAGTACCTGCGCACAGTCAATAAACCGCCAATGAATGTTTTTACAGAAAACAGTAATAAAAAAATCGCTTTCTGCTCACCGTTATATTTTATTGCATGTTTCTGTTTTCATACCTGTCTCCTGAGAAGAAGTATGTGTATCCGTTGGGCTCCCACCAGATAGCTGTGTCGATTTTGTGTGCAGGAACTCCTTGTCCATACTGATATAAGGGCTGTGGGTACCCTGGCAGCACATCGGCCTCCCTGAACACCCAGTATCTATCATCTGGAGAGGCAGGAAGGAAAATTATTTATCTAAAGAGGCAGGAGCACACAGAGCACAACCTCCCTGCAGAGATTATCTTTGTTGTAAGTAGGGCTGCAGCCTCCAGATCAACTGGTTGGTCGATATGCTCTCATTCGACCAAATTCTCATTGGTTAGACAATCGCTGGTGCTACTTAAACAAGGAGAAAAGCTCTACATCAACAGCCTTCCAGGATTAATCCATTATTTTTGGTGGCGAGAGAAACAGACTTGCCCAACCTAATGGAGACTCCTACGTCTAACTTATGTTTCCTGGATGTTTACTGAGAGTTGATTTCAAACTAATTAGCACTATGTCAAAGAAGACGCCAGTGTGGTTGAATTTTGTCAAAACAGATGGCCAAAAAGTCAAGTGTAAACCTTGCAAACTAAACAACCAACACTGCGTATCATCTAAAAATGGCAGGCTAACTTGTCTGTGTTACATTCCTCAATAGTTCTTGCGCTGGATTCACAAACTGATATGGTTCCAACCCTCATATAAATATGGGCAGGTGGATGCGGGTTTGCTCCGAGTCTGTTAAACCAGGTTAGAATAATTTAATAAGCTGCAAATACTAGCTTGTTGTGTTTATTCATAATTCATTTAGGTTAATAAAGCAGAGTGCACTCAGCGCACTGTGGCCAATTTAGTTTATCTACAGATAAAGATTTTTCTTTCCTGCAACCAACCCAAGTTGTAAAGACTAGGTATGATTTCAGTCGACAAAGATTTACCCTTAGTTGACTGCAGCCTTAGTTATAGGACAAAGTTAATGAGCGAGAGAAGAAAAGCAGAGAGAAAAAGCTGGAGCAGTTGTAAAGAAGTTGATGGCCAGAACACATGGTATATGTCATGGAGTTTACTCACTCTAGAAGAAAAGTAGAAAGGACAGGCAAGGTAGAAATGGTGGGCATAACACAAATTTTCCAAGATTTCCTTATGTGAGAGCCAATTTATCCCCTAACCCTAATCTTTGGACACACTTTCAGCCACTTTCCACTTCTACTGCCAGGACACTGCAGCATTGCAATATACTGTACTGAACTGTAATGGCTAAGTGTGTGCTAATCGGTGCACACTTACTTTGGAAAGCTGTTTACCTGCTTTGACCTGGTGTTTTCTTTTCTAGTTATTTTCTGCAGGTTTTGATGCGTATAATATCCAAAAAACTTTGGAGAAGATGCCCTAAAAGCAACTTCAGCTTTTCTTTAACCTCTAAAGAACGTGACCAAAACAACAACAACAAATTAGCACGACACACAACTCTTCCATGGTGGTTGATGAGAGTAAATCTGTGATCAAAAGCTTCAGTTATCCTCAAAATGCATGACAAATCGCAGTGTGGCCTCGTTGTAATAGTAAAAGCATTACAGCTGTTCACATTTGGAGCAGAGCAGCGCGGAGAGGGCTGATGCAATCCTCCACCTCTCTCATGAAGCCTTTTGGGGCTCAGCTGGAGTGGAGTCGCACTGGGCCAACAACAGCTGCCACGCTGCACAGGCCTTTTTCAAGACACCCAATGAACTCACACATTAATACACACAAGCTCGATGACGCACTTATACATGCATGCAAAGACACACAAACACAATGCTCTCTTTCTGTTTGCAGCCATATTTTCAGAATGCTAAAATACTGAATCATTTGGCTAAGGGGAGTCATTTCTTTTACATGCAACTTCTAGTGTGTGTATGTGTGAGTGTGTGTGTGTATGTGTGTGTGTGTGTGTGTGTGTGTGTTATGGCTGTGTTGAATTATTACCATCACCTCGTAAATCAAGCTGAGTGGGATAAATTGCTGAGGCTGCACTGTTTCCTTTCTGCCTGACCAGTTCAAATCACAGCACAGATTTGTGTTTCACTCCTCATTTTGTGTTTATAGAGCACACACTTAAACTGCCCCATGTTGACTTGGGCGAAAGGGAAAGCAAAAACAGGGAAACAAAGTGGGCGCCGTGCCTTTAAGCAAGGCGCTAAGCCATAAAGTGTCAAGAGGGTTTTGACGTAACACATCACGCACACTGCTCAGCATGCGAGCGCTGTGTTAGTGAGGTGACTGAGGTTTTTATTGGTCGTAAACAGCCGTGACATACCTTTGAAAAAGACAAATTTGCCATCGTGGCGTTCATAGGCTGCGTCGATGTCGCTGGGGAGACCGATCCAGAAGACGGAAATCGGCATGGGGTAGTTATCCAGGACACGGTTCCTTCGCACTCGCCAGAACCAGCGACCCTGCAAAAGAAAACAACGATGCTTGTCTTTCATCAAAAACACAGCATGTTGTTCTGTATAAAGCCCTTTTCAGACACAGGAGACATTCCTGGCTTCAGTGTTATGGCTTCATTCAGACATATCAATGATGGAGAAAGTCAATCGATAGTTGTCATGTGCTGAGATTGGACAGTGCATCAAGGTTCAAGGAGCCACTAATAAAAAAAAAAGAATAAACCGTTATTAGCAAGCAAATAACATTGTGTACGTCTTTCTCACTTCAGACAACTGACCTGCTACACTCAGTTTATAAACTACTGTTACTTTATTTGCTACATAGCAGTCGTCTTCACGCTGAGTCCTGACCTCCATCACAGACTGCAAAAGTCTGATCTGTTTACTAAAGTCGAAATTTTTTTGTCATATCAAGTTTTTTATAAATATTTTTTTTAGCTTTACAGTCTCTCTGCAGGATAATTGCAGTATTAGGCTTAATTATTGAGCCCATGGATGTGCTCCCATAAATATATACAGTATAGAACCTTGCTCCTCATTAAAGTAGTCTCGCTTTGCCACCCCAGTCTGTAGTACATCATGGTTTGGCTGGACCACACTATCATTCTGCTATAGGGGGATAAACGCTCTGGCTTGTTTGTAGTGCTTGGGTTTCCTCAAAATATTTTCAAGGGGAGCATTTTTGTGGTGGAACATTTGCATGAAGGAAAAGCTCTGTGATTAAAATGTACAATTCACCCCCCAAAAAAAGCTAGCAGAGTTGCCTTACTGCATGATTCAACTCCTTGGGAAAATGTTCAGGTTCATTTTCAGTGCGGTAGGTCGTTACCCGAAGTTGCTGTTGTTGCTTCCCGGGGTGAAAAACACACATAGATAATGGAAGAGGGGGAGAATGCAGACTGAAATGATCGACCAATGGCAGACGTATACCCGCAACCTACATCTGATGAGTCAGACTATCATTAAACCATTGCTCATCACATCTGTGTGCCTATTCGTTATTGTGACTACATACACTTCACAGTTGTGGCGTATTTGTTACTAGTTTCATTCTAGTAAGACTGAATCCCCATTTCTACAAAAAAAAGCGACCAGGTGCTTCTTTAGACATGAAGCAAACATGTTCAGATGCTCTTAAAATGGAAAGGAGTCTAAAAGGGGGCTCAAACAGCCTTTCCTCTGCAAAGCAAAGATTGTCAAAATCCCTATGAGGAGTAAAGTCTGTTAATCACTGTTTTATTCCTCACCTTGAAAACAAACATCTCCCCCCTCAGCAGGGTCACCGTGTCAAAGTCCCCGTCACAGATGTTGGGGGGCTGGTTGTCCGGCAGCTTGGGAGGCCGAGGGGGAGCGGGAGGCCTGGGTGGAGGCGGAGGATGGGGGACGTCTTTCCTGACCGTCGGGGTGACCGGTTCCGGCTCGGGAGTGGAGGTGGGGAGGGTGAGAGGTGAGGTAGGGCTGGGGCTCGGCTCAGGTTGGGCCGGAGGATCCGGGCTGGGCGATTCTGGTGGGGGGTCTGTGGGAGAGGAGGAGGTGGATTCATCCTCAGGAAGAGAAGGGGAGGTGGGGGAGTCATCGTTGGGTTCGTCGTCAGGGACGGGAGGAGAAGTGGGTGGAGGATCGGTGGCGAGAGGAGGACCTGAGAAAGAAAAGATGGAGGGTTTGGGCTTATGCAAGAAAAATAAAGGATGAATTTCACAGTTAAGACGGTCGAAAGGAAAAACAACTTCCATCTGAATGAATGAATGAATTCCTCATGCCTGTCTGTGTGGAATGAGACATTAATAACTTCTTTTATGCTCTCTCTTTCCCTCACAATATCCTGTCCAGCACAATGAGGATAATTTTCCATTTTGTGCCACGAGCTCACTTGACTGAGTGTCACTGTGCTGCTGCTCTTTGGAAAAAAAACCCATCCCTGCTGGTTGCTAAGAGAGGAAAACACACAGATACAGCCAGTTATGTAATACGTATGGACAGCTGATGGGCTTGAAGATGTATTGAGTTACGCCGAGCCAAAAATACTGCTAGGAATATATCAAGGCCAATGTTGGCTGGTGACTCAGCTAACGGCATGTGGAAAAAAATCAGCATCTGCAGCACTTTTAACCTTCAGCAAGCCTTTGTTTGTTTCGAGTGCATTTTCCAGCGAGGCCTTGGTGTCTTTGAGCAGGGGTATCATAATCTTCCTGCGATCCCTTAATTTGTTACTTAAAATCTGTGTAACTGCTGTGTATTACTTCATTTTAAAAAACATATTGGACTCTTCCTTATATGCCACACTATATTTTCATACTGGGAGATTAAAAAGACCTATTAGTTGGCTATTTTCATCATAGGTAATCATTTATACCAATTGCTCACAGTGGAAGTGTCTCAACACAAATATTTGGCACATACTGTCCAAATTAAATTACACAGTCAATCAAATTTAAAGCAGCATCAAAGCTACAGTACGCAGGATTGGAGAAACAGCAAGAGTAAGCTCTTTGATAGCATACAACTGACAATATCCAGTCCCCTCCCTTCAGGTCTACTGCCAAAACATGAACTGCCTGAGTACAGCAAATAAAACTACCTTATGTCTAAAAAAAACCCACTAACAGTCTACATCCTCGTATTTATATAATGTCCTGTTTTAAAGCTGATATAGATCAACATAGGATAAGTACCATCAAACAACATTTGCTCACAACAAGGTATGCAAACATGTCGTAATGAAATTGGAGGTGGATGGAAAGAGAAAGATACAAACGGATGTGATATGTGGCGTGTTAAGCAGTGTAAGATGTTGTAGGTTTAGTGTGTGTGTGCAGTTGGCAGGTATGTAGACTGGCAGGAAGGCCATGTAGTCATGTGGATCAAATGCAATGATTGGACAGGCATTTTACAAGCTAACATTCTTTTCCTCTTTACTGTCAGAGCACTTAATTTATTGATTGCTGTCAGGATGTAACCCATCTGGTAAACACTGCATACTCTAGCTTTAATGTTTTTTTGGCCACTAGGGAGAAATGCAACAAGCTTTAAATGCAATACTGTCCTAATAAAGTTGCTTTTTTACACATCTACCAGACACAGAGCAGCATTAGAATGTATTAGTAGTCAATTTTCTTTCTACATGGTGAATACAAGTCTGGTGTTTTGTCTCCAGAATGAAAAATTTTTCTCTTTCACCAGCCAGTTTCTAACTTTGTCTATCAATTATTTGCCGTTGTGAAGTTAATGAGAGGTGTGTCAAGTGGATTTTTAAAGCTTGTCAGCTGAAAAACAGGGTGAATTCTCTCACCTTTAGTGACTCCTTTCTTATAAAGTCACTGGATTCATTGGTTTTCTAAAAATATTGTTTAACATGACGTTATAGTAAATCATTAATTGCTGAGTTTTGGTTTTACTGTATCTTTATATCTTTTTAAATCATACCAGTATGCACACATGAAAACTTGGACCCATATATACAGTATGTAGCATTTGCTGCTGCATTTGAATTTCAAGTGTTGTAAAATGTCCTTAAAAATTAAAAAGTGCATTCAAAATTTAACTACATGTTTCATAGCAAATACAGTAACACAGTAATTAGGTGAGTAGGTATATGTCAATAGTTCCTGTTAAATCAAATGGTTAAGTCAACAGACTGGGTTCTAATGAGGACAAACTGACCTGGGAGGCACAGAACTGCAAAGCTGCCGGCCTCTTACATAAAAACCTCTACAAAGGAAACCAAATGTTTATTTCTACCAACAAAGTTTATGCTGTGTCGGTCTCTATTTTGAGTCATCAGATCCTGTTTCTCCTCCAGTCAGAGGCTTCTTCCAACACAATCCTTTATATCTGTTAGATAAAGGAAACTACTGTATAATTTACGACGAAACATTTACCTGACAGTATTTGCAGCTCAAAGCCTACAAGATTTATCACATCTGCTCTGCCAAAACTGCACAGCGTAACCTGGTGCAGCTTCAAATGTAGGAGTATCAATAGACCAGAGCTGTGTGGGTGTGGAAAGTTTTTGAGTTTGCTGGGAGAAACTAAAACCATAGACATTCCCAAACTGAAGCACATTTCTGATTTGTCATGAGAGATGTGACTAAGACAAAACTGGACAGTAAAGAAAAGCATGAACCTTGTGGAAAACCCTTATTTTTATCTAAAGCAAAGAGAAAAATCCATCATTAAGTGTAAACAATGTCTGGAAAGAATCTCCAAATGTTTTGGCCAAAAATTCGAGCTCTAAAAAGAGAGTCACTGCCGGAAAACACAAGCACACACTCAACACTTTCTCGAATCAACATGCACGCGCGCACAAAAAATGTCATCTGTCAATTAACAATGGCATCCATTCACAGAAAAAGATGAAAACATCATAATGGCATGCATGACATGCTCTTTTGAGTGAATTCCACTGCTTTGTGTGTCAGCGGCAGATGCCCATATGCACAAAGCTTCTTCACAAGGCTTCTTGCCTTGCTTTGACAAAGATCCAGATGTGATACGAGTGTGATATACACTCAGTTTACAGCTCACATCTTGCACTCTAAACTCACAGTGATTTTAGAGTCAAAACAGCTCTGAGTCCTTGAGTTCTGTTGTTTTGCAGTCTCTTCCCAGCATGCTCTCCTCGGGCAGAATGAGGCTATTAGTGTCTCCCTACATTACAACTCCTGGAGACAGTAACATTCTTTGAAAGAGGGGATTTTCTTGAAAAGTATTTCACTGTAAGGCTAGGACAAAAAATGAGGTTATGATCATCAGCTTTTTATTATCAAACTAGAAATAGACAATGAAAACAAATACAAAGGCATGACTGTGGTGTTGTTATTGTAGTTGTTGCCTTGAACTAATATACTGTGGAAGAACACAGAGAGGCAAACAGTCTTTTACTATCACAGAGGCCAAATAGTTTTGATAGCATTGCCAAAAATGTCAATGTATTGTTGCTAATGAAATCGCAAAAAATGCTTGCAAAAATGTTACTCTGATTGAGCAACAGTTTTTTGTGTCAGGCTGTAAACATGTTTACTTCTTCTGTAAAGTTGGGCAATTTAACATGGGAGTCTATTACCCCTTTTCCACCAAGAAGAACCAGGTGCTAGTTCGGTGCTGGTGCTCAGTTGGTTCAAATCTTGTTCCTCCTAAGAACCTGTTTGCTTTTCCATTGGCAAGGAGCCAAGTTGCAGCCACGCCACTGCGTCACCATAAAACGTCTACGCTTGTATTGATTACATAGCAGTTAAACAAACGCAATAAGTTGATGATAATATCTATGTTTATCTTTATAGATGGTCTTAAGGCTGTTTGCAAGGCGGAGGTCGCCTGTTGCCTGGGCACATCCGTGATCCCGCTACTGGTGGGACACAATTGTACCGGATTTCAGCGCACCCGTGTGTCCCTGGAGTCATTCCAATACATCTGATCAGACCAGGGGTGTCCTGGTGAAAAAGGACACTAATTACCTCTTGTGTGTCCCTTTCCACCGTTGATCGTTGGTCACGATAAGCCCGCCACCAACCCCTGACCTACACGGTTCATAGCTCTGGCCCAGCAAAGAGTTGGTGCTTGCTAAGCACCAATTTTTAGCACCTGGAGCCGGTGCTTAGGTGGTGGAAACACAAAGACCTGGTGCTGTCAGGCTCTGGCTCCGAACTAGCACTGGAACCAGCTCGGTGGAAAAGGGGTATATGAGGACTGAGTCGCTTTTGGAGCCAGCCTCAAGTGGCCATTTGAGAAACTAGAGAGAACCAACAGAACTATACTGGATACATGGCAAAGCATAATTCACCATGAGGTTCATAAGCATAATTTGACTGAATTTGGCTTCTGTGAAGACATGCTGACAGCTCTTGATGCAAATTTATTACACTTTCACCATTTAGTTTGCATTGTGGTATTTTCATGTAATCCCTTCAGCACACATGGACCTGCTTGACCTCTGCAGTCTCCAGCAACAGACACAAATATCTTTGCAACTCAACTTGTAGTACAACAGTGTGTATTTCTCACCATATATGTACTGTATTCCTTTGATGTCGTCTTTATGCAGTGTGAAGTTTTTCGTGTGAGTCCACTGGTAGAAAGGAGCCATTGTGGCGCTGGGGTTATCCGAATGTTCCAGACCCAGAGCATGACCAAGCTCATGGACAGCAACAAGGAAGAGGTCGATACCTACAAGACGCAGCGAGAAACACACAGTATGAATGGTTTATAAGTGACCATTATTGATTAAAGATTTAAAACTCACATTGTACCATTTGTGTAAAATAAAATATAACTAAGAAACATAACAAAACACACACTTCCTTAGAGCATGTGCAAATAAATATTGCCCACAAAGGTATTGTAAATATTAAACTTTTTGCAAAGACTGTGCTAGTCTAAATTGAACAAAAAAAACATGTTAACTCAATTAAGTCCAAAAATCAAGACAAGACCACAGAAACCTAGCTGATGATCTAAGGAAGAGAAAAACATCCACTAACCTTCTGGGTTTTCGTTATCAAGTGTCCAAGGCTCATCTGCATCAAAGTGCGTATCCCCGCCTATTCCTGGTCCAGGATAGTAGGCGTGGGCCAGCGACCCTCCCTCGCCATCAAACAATGACATATCACCATGGAAGCCAGAGGCGAACAGCAGCAGGATGTCAGCGAGCTGTGCCTGGCTGCCGTTGATGCTGTTTTCAGCAGGTAGCTCCTCAAAGGTGAGCGGCGTGACCCGTCTCCACACATCAATGGCCTTGCGGATGGCGTCATAAGTCCGCTCCTCTCCCAGCGAGGTGGGGATGTGTTGGTTCATTATACTGAAGCAATAAGAGATGGCATGTCAGAGCTGCTGTATGGAACATTCTGCTTGGCTTTTGTGCTTTTTCTATATCTCAGGCATGCAAACCTGTAGGTGATGTGGTCTTTGTCCCACTGCTGTCCGGTGAGAGCATAGCGTTTTTTCCTGGCTCCGTCGACCTGCTCCTCTGCATTTCTGTCAGGGAGGCCACAGCGAGGCCGACGCATGGCTCTGCACAGACAAACACATAAGAGACTGTTAGATGCAAAGTGTGGCTGCACAATTTTCTCAGTTCTACAAAAAAGTCAAAACAGTATAATGACAGATTTCCATCAGGGCATCAGGTTAACACTTCTATGTATATGGTGCTGTAGCTTTTGGAGGAGATATTTTCTATTTTGCTCTCTAGTATCTTTACAAAAAAGTTTTTTTGTATTCAACTCTGCATTTTAGCCCCTTTTTGGCATCTGAAAATGGAAACTTGGGTTCAAGAAACAGTTCATTATTTTAGGAAATGATGTGAGAAGACTGATACCACTCACATATCTGTATGGCAAATATGATGCTGGAGAGCCTAGCTTAGCATAAAAATTGGAAACTTGAGAAACAACCAACTTGGCTCAGCCCAAAGGTCCCATGCTGGTTAATGAGTGTCGAGGTGGTAAATAGTACATTTTCTTATGTTTGCTCCTGTCTGTTTTAAGACTTTATGCTAAGCTACGCTAACCAGCTGGTATTTGTAGCTTTATATCTATTGTGTGGACATGAGAGTGTCTGACATCAATCCTCTCATCTATCGCCCAACAAGAAAACAAAAAAAAGCATGTTTGCCAAAATGGTAAATGGTTACTTTATGACCTATCCTGCCTCTTTAGTAAACAGAAAATATCTGCAAACTCAGACCTTATCACCATGAAACATTTATTAAAAAACTGGCACTGCAAAAAATTACATCAGGATATGTTATTGTTGAGATAAGGTTTGCTACCCTGCATTCTCAAATTCTCAAACGGGGCCATATATCATTCCAGATATATCAATGCTGGACTCACTTTGTGGTCACTGTACACAAATTTTTTTACAGTATTGCATGTCTGTGAGGCAAACATCCTGCAGGCTACGGAAGAATATAGAGCTTACGTGACAGTAGCGGCGTCCATCTCACCAGTCACCTCCAGCCCATAGAAACGCTGCATGTCGCTGATGGCTTTGGACAGAATCTGAGCCGACTGCATGGTGGACATCTGTCTGCTCGCCTGAGACAGGTAGCCAAACTTACGAAGCCATGCCTGCATGAAGAAAGTGAGAAGCCAGATTGCTTAGGCTAGCCTGAACAATAAAAAAGACTAACACATGTGTCTGTTTTTATAGGTCAGCAGTCCTTGGTGTACTGTATACACGAGTATGACAGCTACAGCTGTTGGGAGAGAGGCACTGTTATGCTAATCCAGGAACAAGCCACTGCCTAATGACTGGAAAGAGCATCTGAGGAGTTAAAAGAAAAGAGAAAGAGAGGAGATACAAAACAGATGGCTTGCATTAACATTACGACATTCCTGCTCTTTCATTCCTGCACTGACAGCCAAGATGAGGAGAGACGAGGTGGATGGAAACAGGAAAACTAAAAGGTTCTTGACAAGATTTAAACTGTATGTCAGTCCTGTGGTACAAGAGATAAACACGCAGCTCAGCATGCATCCACCTCTGTCTGACAGTGACAGAGACACATGTTGAAATTTCCCTCTTTGTTTCGTGTTTGCCGACAGTGAAATTGAGCATGCAGAGCCACGTAGTCAAGCAAACAGGACGATGGCTCCTGAGGGGGAAAAAAAAATCCTCTGTCAAGATCTGCCCTTCAAGAAGCCTCAGCATCGGAGCTCAAAAACAACACTACAGACCGGCTCGCACAGCTGGACTCATGCTTTCATGTATGTACAGTTTGAAAGCAGGCCAAGAGCTAAACCCACACATGCAACACACACCTTCATGCATGCACATGCTGTGAAAAAAAATACTTAGAGACTATTTTTGCATGGCAAGACAAGCCTCAACCAATCTAATGGGTTTATTCATGCAAGGGCCTAAAAAACATGAAAGAAGAGAAGTAAAACTCCATCGTTAAGTTGGGTTGTGGAAAAATAAATAAAAACATTTTTACATACACATATCACAATATGAAAAAACTCATTAAACTGTCTGACCAAATTAATAATAACAAATAAAAATAAATAATCTCTCTAAGAATTCATAAGCTGGATGGTATGACAGAGATGGAGGCAGGATGGCATCATGGGCATTTCTGTCCCTCAGCAAATGTACAAATAACTTGTGAAAGATTGTTTAAGTCAGGCTTTATCAGAAATGTTTGGCTGGGTGCTTACGTTGAGGTTGGAACTGGCTCCATTTGAGTAAAGCAATAAAAGACACTTTAGGTTAAAAGACTGACTTCTATGGCAGCAGCTACACAACACTAACAAATGAACTGAAGTTGCTTTAAGTCTCTCATTGCTCATTGATTAAAGGGGAAATGAAACATGCATGATCAGTTGAGACCACTGTAAACCCACTGGTGTATGCATTTGAACCACTACTACGTGGAAACCGTGCAATGGTAACTTTAATTAATTGCTTGACATTTGGCGGTTTTTCGGCCGTTTTTTTTTTTTAACAGGAAAAGCGAGCTGAAAGGCTTTTTGCACACATTGCAAAGGGAAGAAACACGAGGAAGATAACAGAATTAGAAATACCTGAAGATTATCTAAAGTTTGGAGTCATGATTGACTGCTTTGGAAAACGTACAGTCAAGGTCACAAATGTTTCTTAGAGGTTTGCATCAGCTTTGAGCTCTGGCAGGGGAATCACGGTATGAAATTACATGAGTTTAGAATACCTTGATGACCGGGTGTTCAGGATGACTGTAGTTAATTTTTCATTTATGACGTCATTTTAGCTGCTATATTGCATTGCCAAGCTCCCATCAGATAACTCTGACGCTGCAAAGATGTGATGGAAATCTTTCGGCTGGAGGACAACAGGTGCTCAGAGTGAAACATGTTCAGTAAGAGACATTCAGAGAGACGTTGAACTTGATGGCTGTCAGTGATGATGTTCTTATCAAACAGCTACGTGTGTGTGACAGATGTCAGTGAATACAGCTCTCTTTAGTATAATGTTTAGTGCGTTTTCTCTGCGGTGGACTGATGCCACTGTACGGCTGTTTTCAGATGTGTTGGACGGTCAGTAGAACAAACGTTATAGCTGATGAAATTGAACACCAACTGGACAACATCAGGCTTTAGTCTGTTGTCCGGTGAACGGCTAGCTTGTCGGACTCTGCCACCTTCTCCTCAATGTAATGTTCTTCCAGAAAGTCTTCACTACAAACCCTGGAGTCAGAGCCCATCGGAGAGCTCTTTCTCTTCAGTATCGCTAAGCCAGTGCATCAGTACTGTTCTCCATTTCAGCTGCAGTTTATGAAAGTGGACAATTTTGTCCATGACTTTACCTCTATAAAATTCAATCTTACATCCAGGAGCAATGCATTAGTGGCCTCCTTTTTGTCTTCTGATGATCTGTGGCGCCTCAGTCTCCATCTTTCATTGTCTCTATTATCCAAAAAAATAAAAATAATAATCTCCCACTGCCTTAAAATGGCTTTAATGTAACTCTACACTGGTGCTTCCTCTAGAATCTATGAAGTCCCTGCCTCCCTCTCCACTAATCCCTTCCCACTCGCTGCAGCTTGAGCACACCAGCTCACCCACGACTCTACTCAAACACTGTAAAACTACTCTATGTTACACAGTGGCAAGTAATTCAGCCTAATCTGTTCAAACCGGGATAATTCTACAGAAAAATACTGATTTGGAAAGCCCCATGCCGTAAATCAACAGGATCAGCTCCTCAGGTTTGTTATGTATGAAACCCCAAAAGACTGTCATTGGTACACTGCAGTTTTAAGGAGGAAATGCTCAGCCATGACCGCTTGTTTCACTAATGACGTGTCTTCTAGCATATGAAAAAATACCATTAGGACATGGCAACACCGCAAAAAAATTGATTTCCATGGGGGCTTTTGGCTTTTGTGTGTTTTCTTGTGATCATGGTGTTGTTGAGGGTAAATCTTTTATCAGATCTCACTGCTCTTCGTACAATGACTTGATGAATTGTTTGATAGGATCCAACTTATGATTTATTTTGGTTGTCTGAGGCAGAAACATTGAGTTAAATATGCTGATTTATAGAAGAGGACAACCAGCTGAAACAGGGCATCTCTGGTTTATAAAGTGAGTGTTCTGGAATTTTTGGAGCTGCACATTATGATTTCTCATGTTGCCATCCGGATTATTGTTAAGTGTCTTGTAATCCCATATGGGTGAGGCACAAGAAAAGAAAAAAAATCTAATAAATAATAAATCAATTAATATTAGTAGTGTATAAATGCTAAAAAAAAACAACAACACATTATCATATTGTGTTAGCAGCTGTTTAGTCCTTATCAACAGTTACGTCTTCCTTCAACCCACTACAACTAATAATAAATGTTATTTACATGTATTTATGAATGCATGCCTCCACATATCCATAACGTACACATTACAACATTAACTGTTCATATATGTGTCAACATCATTCATAAGTGGGTTTAAACATGTTAAAATCTCATGTTGCCACGCTGATGATTTCATTTTCACTTTTGAAATAGAAGACTCTATATTTTATTTAAAATGTAAGGACATTTGTTAAGATGTTTCATATTTTACATTTTAATTATCTTTTTCCCCCCGGATGTTTCATAGTTGAAGCTGTAACCGTTGACAAATACATTCACACTACTTGTGTCCTCAGATAGATAGATAGATAGATAGATAGATAGATAGATAGATAGATAGATAGATAGATAGATAGATAGATAGATAGATAGATAGATAGATAGATAGATAGATTTCCATGTGTGTGCCACATGTGCAGTGTTATTTGGAAAGAGGACTAAAGGTCAAATGGCATCCCTGCAGGGCCCACCTGATGTTTTGACTTTGTTCTTGTTTGCTTGTGTAAAACTTCATGCAATGATTTGTTTGTTAAAGAAGGATTTCCTTTGACAACATATGTTTTATATTGTGGTGATTGCAAAGGCACAACGCATTAAAACATCACAATAGATCTTCATGACCATCTGATGACTGTACCTCAGCACTGAAGCCTTCTTCCTCCGGGACATCAGCCACGGTGCTGCACAGGATCAGGGAGAATAAAGACGCTGATGTGATGATGATCTGTGTCCAGGGCTGCAGAGATGCCATCTTTCTGATCTGCTGCCTGTGGAGCCCGGATGGCCGCAACACACTTGTGGAGTGATGAGGATGACAAGAAAAACAAACCAGGCAACTTCCTCCGACAAGCAGATAAGTAGTAGGGTTTATTCTCCTCTTCTTCTCTTACATTTAATCAGGAACTCTCGGCAAGCGAGCTATCTGATCATCTTTGAAATCGAAAGACCTCGAAAAGTCTACAAACCCTGCAGCAGATCAGAAAGTGACACTAATCCATTCTTGTGCGCAGGCAGTCCGATGTGAGCTGCAGCAGCCTCATGGCTCATCCAAGCGTTCATACGGCTGTTTCTTTCTGTGATCGCAGCAGCCAGCGGGCAAATGAAGTCCTTGCCCCCTTTCCGACGTCCACAATGGCCGATCAGCAGCAGATTTCAGAAGGGAGTCATGCAACAAGTCTCCTCCACTGTCCGCAAACTCACGCGTCCGAGCGCAGTAATCAGCGCATGAAAGGTGGATCGAAATCCGAGCAGTTTCTGAAGTTGCTGGATTAAAAAAAAAAAAAAAACGCACGCAAAAACGCTGAACTGAGAAAAGCGATCAGATTTCTTTTGCACAAGTAAAGCTTTTCGGGTTTTAACAAAGAGCAGAAAGGCGATGAGCAAATCTTTAGGAGCTCATCAGGCAGCAGTATGTGTGATAAAAGATCTCTCAATGATTTCCAACGAAGAGGGCCTCCTTCCTCTTAATAAACCTGACCCACATCAGGCCAGAGACGTCAATGGTCAGTGTGCCATCTGCTGCTGTTAATAGGCAACTACACTGAAACTGAAATAATAGCATTTTGATTACTAGGACAAAAATTAATAATAAAAAAAATAAATAACAGATATTACTTCCCTCGGTTCCCCATAAAAACATACTGCAAAAAGACAGACATGAAAATTTTTTGAAAAATGTGAAAATTGTCACTGAAAAGCAAATCAAAATACAAAAAAATATATAAAAACTAAATTATGGCTCCACAGATGTAGTGCTGGGGACCTGAGGATATCGGAACTCCTTTGGAAAACAGGAAAGCAGTAGGCTACTTAAACTATATCTCTATCTAAAGCTGAAAGCAAGCCATAACTAGCTCAAGTGCAACTGTCCAACTGAGTTTTTTGTTCTTTTGAAACTTTTTTTTTTTTGCAAGATGTAACTTTTAAAAAACTGATTTGGATATATATTTGCTGCATTTTGGTTTTGTAGAGCAGTATAGTGCAGTTTGTGGTGGTGGTGGCCTAGTGGTTTGTTAAGCAAACTTGTAACCTGTGGGTCGGCAGTTCAAGCCCCCGGACTGGCAAGAGGTTGAGATGGAAAAGTGAGAGAGACCGCTTGTCTCAGTCATCACCACTGTGGGCCCTTGAGCAATGCCCTTAACCCCTGACTGGTCCCCGGGCGCTGCACCGCAGCTATATAACTATGTATAGTTAAGGTTAACTTTGAATAGGATGGGTCAAATGCAGAGATGGAATTTCCCTGAGGGGATCAATAAAGGTTATCATATTGCTTTAAAGGGTTAAAATATGGCACTGCAGAAAAATAGGTGTTGGTGTAGCAAAAAGGCCTTTTTTAAATTTCAGGAATAAGGTGAAATGTAGCTATAGCTAAGGTTAATGCTAGCCTCGACTAGGCTGACTGCAACAGAGCAGTCTGTTTTTACCTGCTTTATAGTTTTTGTGCAATTTTTATATGTTTATAGACCTAGAATAGCTCAAGATTAGCTGATAAGTTTGGTTTTTACTTTTGTTTTCTAGTTTCGTAAATGCTGCTTTAGTCCCAAAATTATACACCAAGATGACATTTTATGGCAAAATGAGATGTGTCTTTGAAAAAAACAACAACAAAAAAACAGGGAAAATTAGCTAGCTTAAGCTAAGGCTAATACTACTAGCCTTGACTTGTTCAAGTGCAACTTCTGTTTTCTAGGTTGTGTGATTTATTTTTTTGTCTGTTTCAGCCACAAAATTACACAGATTACAGAACACAACAAATAACATTTCTATGGCAACATAAGATGTTGGTGCAGCAAAGAGGCTTTTTAGCGAAGGCTAATGTTACAAGCCAGACTGCAACAACAACAACAAAAAATTATCTTTCTCTATCTCTATGGTTTCATTTAGTTTCATTTTGACTCTACTTTTCCTGATTTTACATCTCTTAATAATTTTTTTTTTTTTTTAACTGGTTTATTTTAGGTTCATATTGTTCATTTCAGGTCTTCTTGTCTTTGTACTGCATCTGTTTATGGTTATACTCATTTTGCCTCTCTTTGTAGCCATCCTGTTCCTCCCTTCTGTGCTCCATACATGGAACCCTCCATTGTGATGTCACTAACCCTCCATTGTGATGTCACTGACAGGACCTGTGGCCACATTCCATGTTGGAAATTTCAAGCTTCTAAGAATTCACTCAAACATTCAGGCGCTGGGTACAGATTCACTCAGTACTCTCAAGATTTCAAGTCTGACACCTACTGAAACTCAAAGATTCTGCAAGAAAGCTTTTGTTAGAAGAGGTTTAAGTATGACCCAAGTCCAGAGTCACATTCAAAAAGCACTAAAATTACATGATTTATTGGCCAGAAACTGTAAAAACAGAAAGAATTGATATTGAATTGACACACCTTGACAAATCTTGTCTAACTATGAATATTAACCAGATCTAGGTTAAATATACAGTATGTATATATACAAAATCACTTTATAATACATGGTTCATTTAAAAAGAAAACATTTTCTAACCAAATTCAGTAAAATGCAAACAAATATTCTGCTCTCCTCAGTGCATCCATGAAGCTATTAATGACTTAGCTGTGATCAACAACTGCAGGCTGTGTTTAGACAGAGCAGATAGGAGAAAGTGTGAAAATGAGATGGAAATTTCTAATTACATTGTTTCCAGATGCTAGGTCATTGCCCATATAACACAATGTCCATGTAACTTTCTGTGCCATGGCTAACGTCATGATTCTGCCATCGGCTTGACCTGTACACTACCCCCAGTTAACTGTTCTGACACCTAGATGTGTCTCTGTCAACTCTGCTCTGCCTCTGGGTGAGGGCAAAAATATGATAACAAGCATTCGGTATAAAGCCTTCAAGGTAACAGCTAAGGACAATGAGTAACTTGTATCCTGATTATCTTGACTGTATAAAACTTTGTTCTCCTTTCTTTTCACTCATTTCATCCAGCTCATTCTAAGGTGTGTATAGTCACTCTACAGATGCTGAATTAAACTTACATAAAGGCACATTTTTTGACTTGGTGTTGTATTTGACAAAAATTGCAACCACAGAAACAATATAAAAGTGTAAGCAGTAAAATATCATCTCATAGGAATAATTAGTTTTATTTGACTTTGTGTATGTGTGTGTGTGTGTGTGTGTGTGTGTGTGTGTGTGTGTGCATGAGTGCAGTGAATACATGTCAGGCAAGAGATGCGTGATGTGACACTTTGTTGGCTGTTAGAGGCTCTCGCTCTCTCCAGGTGGACCGCTGCATTTCAGAAAACACACAAACACCAGAGCACACTCGCACACACACACACACACACACAGCTGGGACGCTGGGGTGCTGGATATGGCCCAGCATTTTAGCAGATGGCCTGGGTGCTACGCTATCAGTCACCATAGTAACATGCTCTCTTTTTCCTCTTTCTCTCTGTCTTTCTCTCCCTCTCTCTAGTGCTAAGAGAAGGAAAATGGCAGACAAGATTCTTCCGCAAAGGGTGAGGCTGCATATTTTTACCTTTGTTGCTCTGTTTTTTCCTGTGCGGTGTGTTTTTTTGCGTGCAGAAATCCTGGTCGGGCGTTTTGATGTCTGGGGTTCTTGGAAGGCGCCGAGGGCCAGATGATTATTTGTTGTTTCCAAATGTGAGGAGAAGGAGGATGAGGGGAGCGATCAGGAGGTTTAAGGGCTTTTTTATTCTTAAAAAGGGGGTTCACTGTGTTATTTGGACGCAGGCTCATTGATTTAAATTGGAATAGGCGGCGGGATATGAGCAGAGACGCAACCACAAGTAGAGGCAGCATGTTGCCACAGGTGAGTCAGTGCCGACTGAGGTTGCGATTTTGAATCCTGTGGTCTCAGCTCTCGGCCCTGTGCCACGCCATCGCCTCACCACCTCCTGGCCGGCACACAGAAGGCTTTCAGGCCGAAGCTGTGCAGGTCTGGAGGCTGTGAAGGGGCTCAGGTCTTATCCCCCCCAAACACAACCCAGACAGGCTGATAGCAGTAGGCATGGCCGGGGCGCCACTCCATAATAATGAGTCAGGGACAGGGAATGTCTGCCACACTCCTCCGTCAGCTCGGCCCGGTGAAAGGCGGCGGGATGGAGATAGAGGAGGAATGAGAGGGAACAATGAAGGCAGCCTTTTTAGACAGAAACATGAAAGAGGGGTAGAAGAGGGAGGGCAGCGGACTGGAGGAGTGTGTGTGTGCACAGTTTGGTAAGCAGCAGCCTTGCTCTGAGGACTTTCATCGGTATGGTAATGTCTGAGTCCTGGCTGGTTGGCTGCACAGTCTGCATCTCATTCTGATCCCCCAGCGCCCCGAGGATGAAGCAGACCACCGCATTAAAGGGCATCTGATGTGCTTTTCCTTATTTCCTGTCAAATATATCACGTTACAGTGTCGGATGTTAATAAAAAATGTTTCAGATAATCAGGTAAACAGATGTAAAAGTGATCCCTGTGGATTTGGCACTTGAAGCTAGGTGTCCTTTACTTGAGTATTTTATTTTCATACCACTTTATACTTCACTACATTCAAAGGGAAGTACTGTACTTCTTACTCTACTACATATATCAGATGGATTTAGCTGCTTTACAAAATTCATACAAACATTAAAAGTGCTAATATCTGATGCTGATCTGAAGCAAATACAACTAGAGCTAGAAATAATATAAGATAAGATAAAACACTATTTATCTTGAAGGAAAATCTTGTGCTGGATAAACAACAAATGACATAACAAATGAAGTCCCTAAAAGTAGAAAGCAATAAGATATAAGTATGATACATTACTGAACTAAATTAAATAAGCTAAAATAAGGCTAATAAATATTTGATAATCAATTATGTTTCATGCAAAATGTCCCATGATGCACGATTCCAGCTTCTCAAATGGGATTTTTTTTTTGCTGCCTTTCCTTTTAAATAATTCCAAACATTTTAATTAATTGTTCATAACTTTGAGGTTCAGTGTGTTCGTGTTACCTTGGATGACTGTAATGGCATTTCTGACTATTTTCTATCACTCTGCCAACTGAGAGAAGGAAAACACAAAATATTTAACAAACTGCTGCAAATTAAACTGTAGAATGCTGCTTTTACATGAATGCACCAGTAAATTTCCTGACTATTTGTTTGAATACTTTTCAATGCAGGACGTTTACTTGCAATGGAATATTTTTACAGTGTGGTATTAGTACTTTTTTTCAAGCAAAGCATCTCAACACTTCTCTACCACATGGAGCAGCAGCTGAGAAAGAAGATTAAGTGGTGAAAAATAAGTTATTTTAACATAATGTGCATTTTTTAATGGGAGGGCAAGGTATTAGTACCTCTGTCATGCAAAATAAATGCAGAATAAAGTTCAATCAAGATTTTAAGCTTAGGTTTGGTCAAGTTTCGGATGGGACAGCTCTTCACACATAAGTAGTTAAAAAACAAGTTCACAATATGATGATTCTTTCTGTTTTTACAGTTCCTGGCAGGCTTTGGGCTTTACAGGGTTTAGTTTATCAAATAAATCTCCCTGCAATATAACATGTCTGTGAAGGTTATCAGTCATCCAGGTCATGGTTGTCCTCGTAGTTTCAATCATAGCATCTGGACTTGGTTGAGTTAGCTCGAAGACGTTCCACCTCTCATTCAAGAGGCTTCATCAGTTCTAAACTGACTGGTTGTGTGTTCCAGATTTTATACTCTTCAGGAGCCGTTAACACTATTGAAACTCCAGTCTGCTGGGTGAGTGTTGCCCCTCCCTCATTATGGGAGTCCTTAGGTCATTCCCTCTCACAATGGGGTTCGTTAGGGACCATCGTGGCCAGGTGAGAACGGTGCCAATGAGGTTCATTACAAGTTACAATTTCATTTAGCAGACAAGTTACAATTTCATTTAGCAGACGCTTTTATCCAAAGCGACGTACATACATTAGGTCCTAACGACTCACCCAGCAGACTGGAGTTTCAGTAGTGTTAATGGCTCCTGAAGAGTATAAAATCTGGAATAAGATGTGTTTTTTTCCAGCTACTTAAAGGGAAAACTACAGGAAAGTAGATGTAAAGTGCTCAAATGTCCTTGAAACAAGGCGGTGGACCCCCTACCAGCACCAGCACCAGAATAGACAGCTTATCTGCTTAAGCCCTTTAGTGATATTCAGATATGTGAGGAAAATCCAACTTCTTGTGAAGCATTGTCTGATTGTAATAAGATTTTAATGAAAGATTGTCTTCACTCTGAGCAGATCCGTGAGCTGGTCCCGGAGTCTCAGGCCTACATGGACCTGCTGGCATTTGAGCGCAAACTGGACCAGACCATCATGCGTAAACGTGTGGACATCCAAGAAGCACTGAAGAGACCAATGAAGGTAATAAAAGCAAACCATGAATCGTGGAGCCTGTGCACCCTGCTGATCCAAAATGCACCAAAATAATTAACGTGCTTTTTAATATGATATTAGCAACATTACATTTCAACTTCTGATTTTGTGGAATATCCCTTTAAACTCCGCTGTTTGTCCTGCCATTGTGTCAGCAGCAAAAGCGTAAACTGAGGCTTTACATTTCCAACACCTTCAACCCTGCCAGACCTGACGCTGACGACTCGGATGGCAGCATTGCATCATGGGAGCTGCGGGTGGAGGGGAAGTTGCTGGATGACGTGAGTTTGGTTATTTGTTATAAATACACTCAAACTGTGTTACATGTTAAATTTAACAGGAAAACACCTTTAAGAACACACAACCTCTCTGCTGCATTATGTCATCTCTGGTCAATGAATTCAGTGTCGAGTCAAACTGCTGCTTGTCCTCTAAAAAATAACCGAGTTTATAATCTTCTCATTTAGTATGAAAGTGTGCCGCTCTTTGATCTCGGAGCTGCTCTGGGTCGTCTCTGGCCTGCAGTCACGCTCTGTAATGCTGCGCTCAAACGACTTCGGACAGAAAAGTATCGACTGGCTCGGAATATAAAACCACTGATTGATGTTGAGAAGAGTGTTTAGAGAGACTGTGGATGCAGCATGAAAAGCAGAATGACTGTACATTTGTCTTGTGCTGCTGCAAAACGCCCTGATGTTCTCAGCAGTCCAGGGCAAGGCCGTCGGTTCGCAGCAGTAAGAAGCATTTAGGGCTGACAAAACCACAAATATTTCTGGTTGGAGGAAGTGGACCCTGAGAATGTCTAGTGTCTCGGCCCCTTGTGGGTTTTTGATGAGTAATGTTGCTATAAGCAAAGACATGGCGAGTGTTTTTTTCATTTGTGAATCTACTTAAGAGTGTTTTGTGAGTATAAATGTTCCCGTGCGACTGATTTTGGACATTCACTGACCACCTCTATGTGTTTTTTTGCAGCCGGGGAAGCAGAAGAAGAAGTTCTCTTCGTTTTTTAAGAGCCTGGTGATCGAGCTGGACAAAGACCTGTACGGTCCGGACAACCACCTGGTCGAGGTCAGCTTCAAACACAGCACCCTGTGCACAGAAACAGAGGCTCATGTTAGAACCACACAGCCATCATCTGATCAAAACTAAATATTTGCAGATTAGTTATGATAAGCAGTGTTTTTTTTTTAAAGATTTATTTTTGGCTTTTCGCCTTTATTCGATAGGACAGTGGATAGAGTCGGAAACAGGAGAGAGTGGGGAAGGACATGCGGTAAATGCCCGAGGTCAGACTTGAACCCGGGTCAGCCACTACGTCTCTGCATGTGGGTCACGCGACATAACCATTAGGCTATCGGGGCGCCCCGATAAGCAGTGTTTTTGAGAAGAAAGAATGGATCAACAGTACCTTCAAATGTCATTAGTAGTATCTAATTTCAAGTGAAAAAAACAAACATGCTAACATGCTAGGTAGCTAATACAATGCATTACTGTAATAATCTGCAGTGGTGGCCTAGTGGTTTGTGAAGCCAACTTGTAACCACCGGTTCGAGTCCCCGGACTGGCAAGAGGCTGAGGTGGGAAAGTGAGAGCGACCGCTTGTCCCAGTCACCACCACTGTGGGCCCTTAAGCAAGGCCGCTAACCCCTGACTGCTCCCCGGGCGCTGCACCGCGGCAGCCCACTGCTTCCATTCAGCCCCTTTCAGTCACTGGATGCATAACGTTGCTGCTTCAACAATCTGTTAAAGTGTCTGTCATTCAGATGTAGGTCACGTACATTCATTTTACATTAATATTTACCACACACGCACATCAACTGATTTATAATACATAATAATGCACCGAATAAACAGATCATTAACTTGAAACTAAGAGGAGCTCAGTTTATTTATGATTTTTCTAAACACTGAAAACTATGTGATGATAGTCTGACTACTACCTGACCAACAGTAAAATAGAAATATCCAATAACACATTAGATCCTGATTGATACTCCTGTTGGCTTATTGGTGTTACCATTGTGTTGTTTCTAATTGCATGCAGCTCTCTTGCTTTCGAGACGCTCATATGTGTCCTGATGCTGTAATTATTTAATAAACTCAGAGAAAATACTCCTAAACAACTGGAAGCAACAAACTAAACTTTAGCTCCTTTTATAATTTTATTAAACCCTGTTATATTTATTATTGGTGAGTTTTATGGACATTTCAAGTAGAGCAAAGTGAGTGAGAAAGGTCTTTTGTGATTTTCAAACTATGTTTTTTGCTTTCTCTGATGTTTTTGGACCAATTTTAGTGCTGAAATGCGGAAAAACCCTTCCCCAGATTGCTTCTCACAACTACTAGTATTGCTGTTTGTGCTTGCCCATCTGTTAATGCAGTTCAGACTTGTGTTGTGTTGAAAGTGATACGGAAATAATCCTAGGTACGACCTATTAAAACTGCCGTTGTGACTTTTACGATAAAGATTCATTCGGACATGAAACCGACACACTCCAATGCCGTCAGATTAACAGAACAGGGTGCGTGTCTGAAAAAGGCTTTCTGAAACCAAACTGCGATTGTAAAACGCAGATGTTCACCTTAAAAGAAGCACTCAGAGTCTTGAAAGGTGACTCAGAGAGAGCGACTCGTGTCTTTGTTGAGGACGGCAGCTGTAGCCAGTAAACACACACACAGTGGAGAGGTGAAATTTATTTGGATGGTGATGTGTCAGGATACAGCGATGGTACAGTTTTAAACCGCAAGAGCTAGCTTTGCTGGCAGGCTACCAACTGCAATTAAGAAGAAGATAAATTAGACAGCTTCTTTTCAAACTTTTTACTGTTATTATTAACCTCTGTGTCCGTCCTTCTGCAGCCGAGCAGCGTCCCTGTTCCTCTCCTGCTTGTATTAGTTCGCTATGTGGTTATAAAATGACAAATATGTTGCCGCTGTATGAGCACACCTTCACAGAAAGGTCTGATCATGCAGCATAAGTTAACAAAATTAGCTTCACCTGTGCTTCTCCTGCAACGACAACTCAAAATATCTGCTGTGAAAATTACATTTCAGCTGAAGCTCCCCACTCTGCCCCAGTAGACCTTTCCCACCGCAGGAGTTCTGACGAGTCATAACAGCAAAAGCACAGGTGTATTTAATAACATCAGTGATGGCTGCTCTCCACTTAGGGGAGGTCCTGATATTCCACATGCCGCCTCACTGAAATAGCTTTCTGTGACACTTAAGATGTTATTATTTACGCCTGAGCTTTTCCTGCGACGACCAGTCAAAACGCCTGCTGTGAAACAGGATGCTGCTTTTGTTTCAAGAGCTACAACAAAAGAGCACAACAACAATAACAGTCTCCGTCCAGATACTCGATATTATAGCTCGACATTTGGTTAAAGCGGCTTATTCGCCGTCCTTGCCAAGAATTTAATTAGAAAATTGATACAACTCTCATGTGTGTCCTTTGGTGAATTTGTGACTGTGAGGCAGCCAGCGGAGACTCCAGGAAGTCAAGAAGTATTTCAGCGCACAACCCCCCATAAAACCACAGCTTATTGTTTATTTCGTTTTTTTGTAAAGATTAAACAAACAGCATCTGGCAGCATGTCAGTCTGGAATAAGAAAAGCAGATTTGTTCAGTGTCCTGTCTGACTTTGACCAGTACTGACTTTGTAAGAAAGAAAGATGCACAAAGGCTGATTTTTATGTACACAGGAAACATTTAAAAGAGCTTAAGAAAGCCCAGGAGAGGAGAAGCAGCTCCATATCAGGATAAGCTGTAGCAATGGGACAGATTTTAGTGTGAACAATTCATCTAGGTGTTTTTGCACATGGGTTATATTACTGAGAACCTGCCAATACTTACTAATACTGCTTTTTGTGGTACGGTTTGTCACACCTGCTCGATCAGTTATACTAAAATATGACTAGTTGACCTCTGAATAACTGAAAATGTCATACTTTTACTTGTATTATTTCCTGAGATATTGGCAATTCAAACTTAGCCTTGAATGTCAGTGCGCTAAAAAACATACTAAAAGTGGCTTGTTGTGCATTTGTTTTGATGATTTGAGATGAAATGACCCATATGTGTTACTGGAAGTCATATGTTTTGTAAACTAGAAATGTCTTGTAATCCCATGTGGCCAGATGCTTGGCCTGACACAGAGATTAAACCAAACCTCACAGATATATTTGCTAGAAACTGTAATGAGATATATAAATTTCCTGCAAACATTCTTGCAAATCTGCAGCATTAATCAACTTGGCATAAAATTTCAACAGAATTAGCCTGAATCCCACCATAAGTTTAACACAAAACTGAATTAGCATAATATGACCTTGCTGCAAATGTCCCAAAGGTTTGCTAGAAGCCTAAATTTTTTGCGAACTGTGGTGGCAAATGCTCGGTAAACATGTGTTCCAGCAAACTTATCATTATTGCCAGAATCTTGATGAAAGTTTGTCACACAACATTTTTTGGCAAACTAATTTCTTTCCAGCACCTCAGCAACATATATGACATGATTTTATCACTGGATAGAGCCAGACTAGCCTTTATGCTAAGCTACATTAGCTTCATATATAACAGATATGACAAGATGTCTTTTGCTGCACGGTGGCTCGGTTGTTAGCACCGTCGCCTCACAGCTAGAAGATCCCCGGTTCGCATCCCGGTTAGGACACCTGGGATCTTTCTGTGTGGAGTTTGCATGTTCTCCCTGTGCAGCGTGGGTTTTCACCGGGTACTCCAGCTTCCTCCCACAGTCCAAAAACATGCTGAGGTTAACTGATTATTCTAAATTGTCCGTAGGTGTGAATGAGAGTGTGCTTGGTTGTCTGTCTCTATGTGTAGTCCTGTGATAGACTGGCGACCTGTCCAGGGTGTCCCCTGCCTTCTCCCTGAGTCGGCTGGGATAGGCTCCAGCCCCCCCACGACCCTACATAGGATTAAGCGGTGTATAGATAATGGATGGATGGAGAACATGTCTTCATCTAACTCCCAGTGAGAAATCTCAAAGTGCATTTTCCAAACTGTCAAATAATTTCTTTAACAAGCTGCACAATATCTTTGATGCATCTCTTTGTCTCATTTGGACATTCACAGCTGAACAAAGTGCTGTTGGTTACTTGGGAGGTCAATGCTTTCATTTGATATCTCGTCCATTAGTTACACAGAGCTTTTGTCTGTCCCACAAACCAGTGAATCGGACGCTTCAGTCCTGCAGTCAGGGTCAGCGACAGCCTCTTGATCAAGCAGAACAGATATGTTCACCAGAAGTGTATTTTTTTTGTTCTGTCTGGTTAAGTCTCACGCTACAATCACCCCGGCTAACCTGCTCTTATTCATGTCCCCATCGGATTAATGCAAAACAGTATAAATTGAGAGAGTGGACTACCTTTTCTCTTCCTTAATAAAGTGATTTTCTGTAACAGCAGAATGGAGCATTTTTTGAATTTCCAACATACAAGGTTGTTTAAACATGCAGATGTGAGAGTTGGAGAAAATAACTGCTTCGTTATTAAAAGCAACCCTTCGCTGCCCTTCACTTTGTATCTCCACAAAAATGTACTGGCTGAAAAATCCACTTCAGGAGTTTCAGAGTGAAAATTATGACTTCTCAAGGTTCCTCTTTTTAAGAGGGTATTTTAGCCAGGCACTCAGATGCTTCTCTTTGAATGATTTTCCATCAAAAGAATTTTGTTTCTACCTTGAGGTTCAATCAGTGCTTAATCTGTTCTGAGTCAGGCATTGGTTGCAGGAAAATGTTACTCTGTATGGCTTTCCAATTCACTGTACTGCAGATAGTGCTTTAAAGTGCTTTTCTTTTCACTCTCCGAGTAGTTAAGATAAAATGGAGATGTAAATAACATCTGAAATATGAGGCTGAAGTATGTAAACACAGAGATCAAAACACAGAATCTTATGGACATAGTTGTATCTGACCAGCTAGTGTTCACTTTTTCTGTTATTTGGCTCTACGTCTCCGCTGATTGTGTGTTCCTGCTGCTTGATAATATTCAGACACACGGCCTCATAGTTAACCTTTTGCTATCTTGGTTTCTCAGCACACTGCATGGCTGGTTTGCAGAAATTTAACCTCTATACCTAACTACTCAGGCAACTTCATTGTTTTCTTGTTGCACATATTAAATTGTGCAGATTCTTCTTCTGCTCACATTCTTTCTTAAAAAAAAATCCCTGCACAATCAGAGTTAAAGTAAAAAAAAAAAAACATATTTAGGTTTTGTTTTTGTTTACCAACCAACAAGACTATCATTCTACAGTCACGTTAGGAGATTTAGGTTCTACCAAAGTTTTTATAGGCAAGTTTCAGCCCTCAAGGATAACAAGAATAAGCTCCCATCTAAATAAATGAGGAGGAAGGTATAACAGCAATTTCAATGGTTACTTGGTCATAAAAACGGCATGTATACAACCACCAGTCAAAACTATACTTAAAAAAATCAGTTACTTTGCTCCAAAATGTGGTTTAAGAAGCGTTTTTCCTAACTGGTTACACTTCTACTTTGCGTATGTACAGTTTAATGACACCACACTTGAGTCAGTGCAACTCAAGTGTGGTTCAGCTGTTTCAAAGAAAATAGTCTTTTTGGCATTACAGAATTGTGTCATTAGTTTCGGGGCAGTGGTGGCACAACGGTTAAGTCTCTGGGCTACTGATCAGAAGGTCAGAGGATCAAACCCCAATGCTGTTGGGCCCTTGAGCAACGCCCTTAAGACTTCCTGCTCCAGGGGCGCCGTACCATGGCTTACCCCGCGCTCTGACCCCAACTAGGAACAACATTTCACAAATACTGTAAAAATGTATTTGTGACAAATAAAGGTTTCTTCTTAAAGTTCAATTTTGACCTGATAAAGACCAATAACTGTTTATCCTCAAAGCAACATAAGAGTCATGGCAAAATCTGTCCAATGCTTGTGCACTCAAAACCAGAAGAAAAGTCAGGAAAACTCCACAGTCCCTAGTATCTATCCTGTAGTTTTCATCAGTGTTTGTACAAAGTTTTATGCCAATCCACCCGAAAGCTGTGGAGATATTTCAGCCTGGATCAAAATTGTGGACCAACACTTTCTTCCCCTCAGCCGGCGCAGCTATTTTGGCGAAGTTTGACAATCTGGCAACAAAAAGTGTGATCAGATTTTGATTCTAATGTTGCTAAACAGTAATTGGTGCATGGATATTTGTCTTCACCTTTTCCCAGCTGAGCCCACCCTCTTCAAACCAGCATGAAGCAGAAGGAAAACTCAAATCTTCCTGTGTTTCTGTTATTTTAGGATCAAATAAGAAGCCGAGGAAAGTTTTCAGAGCCTTTAAAGCAGAAATTAATTAAAGATTCTGATTAAAAACGTGTGAAACAAACAGATAATGAAGTGTGAAACGAACAAAACGACTTGTTATTCTGATAAACCAGCTGAGGATGGTTGTGTGGTTGAAATGTGGTGCTCTGTTTGTACTTTCAGTGGCATCGCACGCCCACCACCCAGGAGACAGACGGCTTCCAGGTGAAGCGGCCGGGAGACGTGAGCGTTCGCTGCACTCTGCTGCTGATGCTGGACTACCAGGTGAGGGCGCCGCGCCGTCTGACACAGTCCAGAAATAGACTACGACTGTGTGACTGATCCACGGCATGAAATCTGCTGTAGTAGTGACAACCTGCAGGCCTCGCACGGCTGATAACCGCCGGCCTGCGGGAACATTACGGTGCATTTAAGACTCCATTTCAAAACCTGACATCTGTTTCCGAGCCGGGGGGAATGCGATAAGGCTGTGAGATGTGATCCAGCTGATGTAAAGAGTCTGATGTGGGCGGTCGTAAAAAAGTGTTGTAATGCGATTATGTCGTCTCTTACAGCCTCCCCAGTTTAAGCTGGACCCTCGCCTGGCTCGCCTGCTTGGCATCCACACTCAGACTCGCTCCTGCATCATTCAGGCCCTCTGGCAGTACGTGAAGACCAACAAGCTGCAGGACTCCCATGACAAGGAGTACATCAACTGTGACAAGTACTTCCAGCAGGTGTGGGACTCTCTGTGTGCCGCAAATAGTTGCTGAAAATATGGTTTTACTGGGACAACCTGAGCAATATGAAAAATATACACCGATCAGGCATAACATTATGACCACCTGCCTAATATTGTGTTGGTCCCCCTTATGCGGTCAAAAAAGCTCTGAACCATTGGGCATGGACCAGAGGACCTCTCAGGGTGTCCTATGGGGTCTAGCACCAGGACGTTGGCAGTGGATCCTTTGGGTACTCTGGCTTGTGCAGTGGGGCCTCTGTCAATCCAACTTGTTCCACTGCATCCTGTTGATGCTTGATCAGAATGGGGTCTAGGAAGTTTGGAGGTCAAATCAACATCTTGGGCCATTGTCATGTTCCTCAACATGTTCCTGATTGGTTGATGTTTTTACAATGTGGGGTGCATTTTCCTGTGGGGGTAGGCTAGTGACATTTGTGATTGCACAGATGGCAAAATCCAAGGTTTTCCAGCAGAACACATAGTACCAATATGATCAATGTTATTCACTTCACCTGTCAGTGGTCAGAATGTTGTGGGT
>OMNN01082921.1:0-19810 GCA_900302755.1 Chromis chromis | reverse complement strand
AGATGGATAGATAGATAGATAGATAGATAGATAGATAGATAGATAGATAGATGGATAGATGGATGGATGGATGGATGGATGGATGGATGGATGGATGGATGGATGGATAGATGGATAGATGGATAGATAGATAGATAGATAGATAGATAGATAGATAGATAGATAGATAGATCCTTTAATAAGCTACATGCTGCTAACTCACACACAGCATTGTCTATTAGCTGTGAATTGCCCTTTACAGGGTAATTATTCACTGAGCTGGATTCTAATGGAGGCAGACCATTCAATTAGCAAAACCAAAAACAATCAAAACAATGAACAACGGCCAATATATTCGTCTAATCATGTGTAGTTTCCTACAGTAGAGTGCAGAGGTGGCAGAAGACAGAGACCTTGTGATTCCAGTTACTGAACAGTTATACAATTGTCCCACATTTTAATAAAAATAATAATGTCCTCCAGTGTTTGACTTTTCCTAAAATTGGCTGTAACTAAATGTTTCATGTAAACACACACAAAAATAGTCAAACCAGATAAAAACAGGAACATTTTTCCTGTAAGTTCTATGTGTACAACAATTAATCAATTAGTTGTAAATGTTTGAATTAATCACCAGCTATTTTGGTAATCAATAAATCGATTTGGGTAAATAAACAAGACATTCATCTATGGGAAACACTGATCGACATTTTTCACTATTTTGTGACATTTTTAGACCAAAAAAGTATCAACTAATCCAGAAAACAATGGACAGATTAGTCAACAACAATACAAGTCACTATTTGCAGCACCCTACCAGTTATTTTCATTTGAAGTTAATGTGCTGATTAAATTAAAAAGGTTTTATTATTTTGTACTTGTGAGGACTTCATTCTACCACAGGAATGAACTCAGCTGATCAATCACCAACTGTTTTGATAATTGGATCAAGCAGCTAATGAAGATCAGGTGTCAGATACAGATTTAAAAGACATTCAGGTTGCTATTAGTGTCAGGTCAGACTGTATCAGTAAAAAAGGACGTCAAACTAATTTTTAAGAATATTCTTGAAAGCTAAATATGAGAGGTGTTTTTTTCACAGTGCAATTAGATAAGAAAAGAACATAAAGTGATTTTCCTTGACTAAAAGTCTCCAGCAGCAAAGGGCCAGAAACAGTGGCCTGATGGGAAACGGGGACAGACTTTAATGAAGGTGACTTCCTGCTGCGAGCAGTCGGAGGGAAACGATAAATTCCTGTATGAATGAGATATGAAAGGAGCATTGTGTTAGCGGGGAGCCGCCTGCTCTGATAAACATCAGTCACTGTTCAATGTGAACACGTCATCGTGGAAGAAACGAGTCAGCTGCACAGAAACATCCGACAGCAACACTTCAAACAGCGGTTCGCCGTTTAGCTCACAGAGTTAAGGTGATACCACGCGGGCTCAGTCCTTTAGCAGTGGTCATGAGTTCGAGTCCGGCTCAAGACCTTTCTGCATGTCTCTTTCACTCTGTCTCTCTCTGTCAATAAAACAATGGAAAAAACCCTCCCCCAAAAAATACATTAAAAAAACAAACACTTCAAACAGCAGACAGCATCCAGCCAGGACAGGTTTTATTTTGAAATGTTTCACTGAAAGTGCTAAAATCAGTCAGAGCAGTGAGATTGTTTCAGCTTGTTTTAGATGAAACTCAACTGGTACTGAGAATTTCCTTCGAATCAGTGTTTTATAGACGACAAAATAACGCTGCACCATAATTCAGAGGAACTAACTCTGCAGGAGGGCTACATCTAACAATCATTTTAATTGTTGATTAATTTCTGGATTAATCGATTAGTTTGGTCTAAAAAATGTCAGAAAGTGGTGAAAAATGTCGATCAGTGTTTCCTAAAGCACAAGATAGCATCCTCAAATGTCTTGTTTTGTCAACAACTTAAATATAAATCAGAAAAAAACACAATAAAGAGCCTGCAATCAGAGGATTTTGACATTTTTTCTTAAATAATTACTAAAACTGATTGTTTATAAAAGCAGTTGTCAATTATTTTATAGATGACAACTAATCGATTAATTGATAAAGCATTGCACCTCCACTCGTAGTTTCTAAAAGAAGTAAATTTTTATTTGAAACATACTGAAATATTTGTTTAGCTTCCTAAACAGTGAGCCCTCAGCACCCTGACAAGATGTTTTTAGGATGAACATTGGAAAATAAAACACAAGTCAGTAACAAGCTGCTGGTGGAAACAGGTAAAACAATGTCACAGCGTTTGAATCAGATCAGGTTGCAGGACTCAGTTACTGGTTCAGTGACCTCAGCGAGTCTGAATCTGATCCAGATTCTGCACACAAACAAGCCAAAGTACAGAAAACATGGCAGCGTGAGACGGCGCTCTGCGATAAGACTGCATGTTACCTTATAAGTTAATGCAGCGGCCGGCCGGAGCCAAAGCCTAGAAGTGAACAGAGCAGCAGCAGTGCAGGAAAACAGACTCAGGATCAGTTAGTTACTGTTGCTGTGTTGGACGACTCCCAGTAAACAATGCAGCCACGTCAGGATCTGCTAGAAATATTAACTGGTTTAAACTGAGACCTGCTGCAGAATGAGTCCTGCATTTTCTAAAATATAAATCAGAATCCAATTAGAAGAAGTCTTTGATAGTGATCTGGGCGTGGTCGACACAAACAAACACAGGCCGGAGACAAAACAAGGATGGATAAACTCCTGATGCCGGTCACTTAACTTGAATTCTCAGGGCTGCAGTTCACTTGCAACCTTTTTTGCAACACGGACCGGTTTCAAGCAAGACAGTTTTCTACAGACCGGTCATCGTTCGTAAAAAACTAAAATTTTTTGTCTCCTTTTGGATACACAAGTTCTGGTTGGAGGTCATTAAGCTGCACATCAGTCTTTGTCATGGTGTCCGTTGCTAGCTAAACTCCCACAACACTGTCTGCTTCCAACATAAACTGTAGTCTGAGTGACGCCTCCTCAGGACTCTACAGTATTAAAAAGCAAGAGGCTCCATCTGGTGGAACAACCAGGTACTACAGCTGATCTACAATACATTTACTGACATGAATGACCTTCTTCTTTTTCCTTATATTTTCAATTGGTAAAATTATTCGGACCGGTTTCAAGCAAGACAATTTTCTAGAAAATTGTCTTGCTTGAAACCAGTCCATGGTGCAAAAAAGGTTGCAGACCGCTAGTGTAAATAAAAGCACTTTGTGTGTATAAGAACATTTTAGATGCAGACAAGTCCACTGGTAGTACTGGTGCTTCCAACTTTCACAGCTGGTTGCAACAGCACATTGTTTAGTTGCAAAAAAAAACTCCCATCACCCTTTTTTTTGGTACAACATGGTATAAGTCAACGTTGCTTGCTATTGAATAGTTGATGAATAGTTGATTAGATTACCTTAGTTTTGCATTGATGTAAAGATTGGCAGTGACTCAAGACTTGATATTTGCAAAATATTTTTAACTGAAAATATCAATAGACACTACAATTCACAGATGTTCCCTAAACGCCTCACATGCAGGCTACAGTAGCAGCTAGCTTTGCAGCTGTGCACAGAGAAGCCTCTAGTCTCCACTCAGTTGCTGCAGGCAGCAGCTCAGTCAGGCATGAATCCAACAATTAGTTTGAAAAGAAAGTTCTATGTCAGCTTTACCTGAAACCACGTGATTTTATCTAAAACCACAGTTGATCGTGTTTATTAATTGTGGGAAGCTAAAACTGATTACTGTTAATTTGATTATGCAGATAAATACTACAGTAGCCTTTGTGATTAAGAGACATACTTTTCTCGTTCACTTGTTCAGTTGGTGTCTCCCTGCTTTCACTTGGACTCTCCTCATCAGGTGTTTGAGTCTTCCTCCCTCTTCATTTTGTTATTAAAATAATCAGCTATGACCGCTTCATCTAGGGCAGTGGTGGCCTAGTGGTTTGTGAAGCAAACTTGTAACCGGTGGGTGTCTGGACTGGAAAGAGGTTGAGGTGGGAAGGTGAGAGCGACCGCTTGTCCTAGTCACCACCACTGTGGGCCCTTGAGCAAGGTCCTTAACCCCTGACTGCTCCCTGGGCGCTGCACCGCGGCAGCCCTGCTCCTAGTATGTATAGTTCAGGTTAACTTTGAATAGGATGGGTCAATGCAGAGAAGGAATTTCCACAAGGAGACCTATAAAGGTTAGATTATTATCATCTTTGGAACAGAGTAACAGCTGAACGGATTGTTTCATGTGTCCGACAGGGAGACACTGACTGAGACAGTGAAGAAGGAAAAATAAGACTTTTAACCTGTAACACAGCTGTATACCTGAGCCTGCCAGAGGGGCACAAAAACAGCCTGATGATCACCAAACATCCACATAAATGAAACCACGTGAAATTCTCTGGTAAAATGGTTGCATATGTGAATCAGTCAGTCTGAACCAGTCTGGAGCACGAATGCCAGTTAGTATAATGCTCATTTCACAATAAAAGCCATGTTGAGAAATGGACAGTTTCTCTCCACTGAACAAAACAGGGCTTTTAATTTAAATTGTTACAGGGTGTGTGTTTATATTAATAGTGTAATGCAGTAACTTTAGCAGGGCCAGTAGAAGCGCATCACAATGAGGCTTTACACTAAGATATAACAATACAAACATATACTGTGCAGAGAAAATTAGAAGTAAAGGCCTTGAAGTAAGTTACAGATAGTTCCTTATCTTTGAGTCTTCATGGCTGTTACTGGTAATTCGTATTTCTACAGTCTTGTGTTGCTGCAGGTCAGAAGGCAGCAGAGGGCGCTGTGTGATCACATCAACCTCTGCAGTGTTTCACTATTAGGCTGCACCTCACACCAAATAAGACTGTTCATACCTCAGAGCCTGTTTGATTACTGTTAAACCAGCAGGTTTAACAAGAACAAAACACTTTTAGTTTTGCACAGCAGACACACAAGCTCCTGCATTTTTCTGAAGGAGTAACTATGAGGTTTAAATCTAATCTTCTGTATCTGACACCAGATTTTTTCACTTGATCCAAACACTGAAGGTCAAAAACTAGAAATTGAATCAGAGAAGTTGAACTGAAGAACGTGAAGCTTCTTTACCTCATGAATAACCCTTGGTTGAGTCTGCAGAAACACAAACCTCACTGGAACTGCAGCTAACGGTTATCTTCATCAACAATCTGCTGATTAGTTTTTTAGATTGTTTTATATTATTAATAACTCGTGGCAGAGCTGAGCGTGGCATGTTCACTGAAATGTGGCAAAGAAAAGCAGCAGATCTTCTTTAGAGACTATGAAACCTGCAAATCTTTGGGGGTAAATTTTTACCAGCTGCCACTAATTATTTTTACTGGATTAATTGATTGTTCACTCCGCCAGAAAATATTCAACCAGAGAATTTAGACCTTTTAAAATGTAAAAATTACTCAAACTGATTTATTAACTTCCACAATAGTTGGAGAATAGTTTAATAGTTGGTGACTGATCGATTAATCGCTTTGGTCAGTTCAGCTGTTTGTGTTGCTCCTCGTGTTGACTGTCCTCGTAGTTTCAATCGTAGCATCTGGACTTGGTTGAGTTTGTTGAAGACATTTCACCTCTCATCCAAGAGGCTTCATCAGTTCTAACTGACTGGTTGGTAGTTCCAGATTTTATACTCTTCAGGAGCCATTAACACTATTGAAACTCCAGTATGCTGGGTGTGTTTCCCCTCGCCTAAGTCGTTAGGTCCTTCCCTCTCACAATGGGATTCATTAGGGCCCTTTGTGGCCAGGTGTGAATGGAGCCAATGCGAGTCATTAGGTCCTTCCCTTTGGTTGACCATCTTCAACCAGAGGGGTTCCAGAGGGGTAGGCTCGAGACATCACCTCTCACCAGTATTACATTCTCTACCCAGGAAGAACAGAACCCATTCACACATGGCCACAAAGGGCCCTAACGAACCCCAATGTGAGAGGGAAGGACTTAGCGACTCGCATAGAGGCGAGGGGCAACACACACCCAGCAGACTGGAGTTTCAATAGTGTTAATGGATCCTGAAGAGTATAAAATCTGGAACTCCAACCAGTCAGTTTAGAACTGATGAAGCCTCTTGGATGAGAGGTGGAACATCTTCAACAAAGTCAAGCAAGTCCAGATGCTACGGTTGAAACTACGAGGATAACCATGACCTGGATGACTGAGAACCTTCACAGTCATGCTCGTGTTGACCGATGTTTCCATCCTCTGTCCTCAGAACACATCGAGGCTCTGGAGCACAACGTAACTCAGGCCGTCCATCAGACCATGTCCTGCTTCAGCCTCAAGGCGGCGGCTGACAGCCAGATGGTGGCAGCTCAGACTCAGACCAAAGCCTGCGAGTCCAACCAGCAGTATCTGCAGAAACAGCTGTGAGTCCACGCTCAGCTTCAGTCAGTGTGTAGCCAAGTTATTGATTTTCTGATGGAGGCTGCAGCTCTGATTGTGTTTCTGTGTTTACAGTCAGAAGTGTAAAACTGCTGAATCTGAAGCTCCTCAGCAGACGCAGCAGCAGCAACCACCCGGCTCGGCCGCCTCCCCTCTCGTCGGGATTCCTGCGCTGACGCTGCTCATCTGCAGCTCTCTGCATCTGATAACCTGTAAGTAGCAGCGACGCCTGCACGTCTGTCCCAACACATAATCAATCACACATGATGCGAAACCACAGCTGACTGGTGTCGACAGGGAAAGCCACGATTTCAGTCTAAGAGGAATTAAAAAAGGCTCAAATTCAATTCATATTTTCTCCAGCCTGCTAATGTTGCTGTAAATTAATACTCATAAATAATTGTAGGTCCCATTGTTCCTGCTGGTTTATTGATATCTTTCATATGTTGGTAATGTTTTGAACCTGCAGTAGGTGAGTAAAATAATCTCCAACATGGATGTGGGTAAATAGTAGAGGATGGATGGATTCAGCAGTGAAGCTTTATTAATCTGACATTTAACACTTTATATGAAAAAAAAATCAGTTTTTGCTTTTTAAATAACTTTATTAATCCTTTATATACAGAAGGTCAAAGTGGATGATAGAAACTCCACCCTCCAAACTATCCCACCCTCAAACAAGTAAACAAAGTCAGCAGCATCTCTCTTTAACATGTAAATAAAACAAACTTCCCACCCAGACTGTCCAAACAATACATAACAAAAAGCTGATGTCCACTATAGTAAATGTGTAATATTTACAACACCTTAATTGAAAGTAGTGCAACTAATGCGCTTGAAATCCCCAAAACGTTGTGGCGAAAACTGAGCTGTCTTACAATAATTTCTGATAAATAACAGTTATAAGAGATCTCAAATGTAAAACCAACATGAGAAACTGGTTCATCAGGATGTTTCATGTCCTGGTGTGATGATAACAGGCAGAAAATAAGCAGAGCTCCACCTGCTGGTTGGAGCTGCTTACTGCAGAGATGAAATGGATCATTCACAGCAGGAAACCAACATGAACAGAGATAAAGTTAATAAATCCAATGTTTACAGGCCAAATATTTTGAATATCCTCGTAGTTTCAATCGTAGCATCAGGACTTGAGTTTGTCGAAGACGTTTCACCTCTCATCTTGGATGAAAAAATGGGCAGAAGCTCTTACTCACAGGACATTTTCTGACCCTTTTGTAATCAAAATAAGAAAAAAAAGACCAGGTGGACATTTTGAGGTTCAGGTCTTAAAGGGTTAAAACAGTTGTAATTGAAGTAGTCAATGCAGGACTTTGGAGCTGCTTTGATTTGTACATCCTTTCTATTGACGGAGCCGAACCTCAGTGGGAAGTCATGAATTCTCCAGAAATCCTCTGGACTTCTCTGTTCGCCCACTGAGCTCGACACACCTCAGGAATAATCACTGACGGGGTGCTACAGTCTAACCTGAAACCAGCTGCTACATCCTGTAAAAAGAGCAAAGTCACAGATTTCTGAAACATCCACAGGAGGCCTGTGTGTCTTTTTGTGTTTCATATGAACGGCAATGTGGCTGTCAGCAGCTGACTGACTCCTACTTATTGTAGTATGAATAGAACCACGTTTGCATCTGCTGCCTGCTTTCAGAGTCTCATCAGTCATGCAGAAACCATGAATTTGCCTTCAGAACTTCATTAAGATGAAAGGCATGTGTGGTTGCAGTGTTTGGCATCATAGTCTGAGAGCTGACCTGCTGCAGAGCAACCGCTCACTGACTTATTCAGTTTGGTAGTCGTTTGGCTGGTTAACCTGAAAATGTCTCTGTGAAAAGTTAGCTAACATTACCAGGATGTGATCACTACTTCAGTGCCTCTCCATTATCTTTGTCATGTCACCCGATACGTTTGTTTGGATACAGTCACCCAAACAGCTTCTAGACAATCTATCATTTCTTCTGAACATAAAGCCAAACATCAGTCAGCCTTTGGGATCATGTCTTACTAGCAAATGCTGCTACAAAACTCGTCCCTAGACCGGATATGACTGCTGTCGTTACAGTAAAGTAGCTGAAGTAAACATGACATTATAAACCAGAAAAGAGACCACCATTGCTACAGTTATGATTACTTTATCCAGCTCTGTGTCTGCTGCTAACATTTATTCATGATAAACAGTGATTCACATAACTGCTGTGAAGAATGCAGGAGGACACTGTAGTGATACTACATGATGAGGGACTCTTAACATAACAGACTTTCAGTAACTGTTCTTGCAGCTGATTAAAGTCTGAAGGTTCTCAGTCATCCAGGTCATGGTTATCCTCGTAGTTTCAATCGTAGCATCTGGATTTTCGACAAGCTCAAGCTAGTGATAGCAACACTTTACTGTGAGTGCAGCACTATTCTGGTACTCACACACCAGAGGTTCACAACAAATCCACTGGTCTACCTCACCATGCTCCTTAAAGGGGATGTGCAGCCACACTGTTGGTGTGTAACCTCCCTGTTAAACACAGTAACGGTGCTAATTCATGTAGTAGTTGTCAAGTGTTTGTTTACTTAGATAGAGATGGACAGTGATGGAGGAAGTATTCAGATCCTTAACTAAAAGTACTGATAACACAGTTAAATGTTACACTGACAGCTCTGGATGTTGTGTTTCAGGAGCTCGGTGTGGCGGACGGTCGCACCGACGGCGAGCACTGCAGTCCAGGAGGGGGCGGAGCCTGGACCGACGTAACGACTGCTGTACAAACTTCCCGCAACAAACAAGCAGGTCGCCATGAAGACACGTCACGCTGTCGTATGATGAATGATTGGACATGAACTTTGCTTAAACTGCACAGCTGAGACGTTTACTGACCGTCGGACTCATCACGCTTGACAGACACGAAGCTTCGCTGCTGCTTTTTCACTTTTTATTCCAAGAAGGAAAACCCGTTTCAAATCCTGCGACTCGGTTTGCTTCAGATAAAACAAGCTTTAAATCCAGAACTGCTCCTGATCAAGTTTCTACACTCTGCAGTAAAATCAGTGTGTGAATTAATTTTTATTCTGCTGGTGTTTTTTTATTTGCATTTGCTTGTTATTGTGTTTCTCAAAGACGAACTCACAGCCTGCAGCTTCTGTCACTGCAGCAGACGAACGACTTGACTTAGAGGCTTTTATTGAATTTTATCAGATGCTGGTTTGAGGGTGGGGGGGTTCAGGATGAATGTTTTCATTGGAATAATAAACCTGGGAGGAGTTTCTAAAACTACAACGTTTCCTTTGTCCTTTTCTAAACTTTACATACAATTGAACTTATAACCTCAGCACCTTTTCTTTTATGTTATGACAGTTTAAAGGATCGTTCCCGTTTATTTCTGCCTCCTGCGTTTCCTATTAACGTGTCTCTATTTGTCGTGCTAACTTGGCACTCTCCATCTCCCTTGTAGAGAAGACTTTTTTTTTTCTTCCAAGTTCAGAAGTGAGTTACACATTAGAACCACATTTCTAGACATATTAAAAAGTAAAAACCCAGGTGAGTGGAGTTTTTAAAAACCTGCCTTTATTTTGTTCTTTCCAACAGCAGGATGTTTGAGTTTTACAAACACTTGAGGACGTTGAAGTTACAGACGGTTCCTGTGGGACATCCACACAGCTTCCCGATCCTCGAAGCTTTACGCACCGCACACTGCTCACCTGCATCACACTGACACACACACACACACACACAGGTGAGTTTCAGTGCACATACAGTGAGGCCTTTAATTGTAAATATGTTGATTGAATGATTGAAATGTTTTTTTCTTCATTCAAATGCTGAAGGCTCTGATTCAAAAACACTACGGCAGATGTGTCTTTGTAATTGAACAACTTTAGAGACTCAAAACAACCAAGAGACACAGACCATCACAATGAGACACAAAAAAACAACACAAAGAGACATAAAACCACCATAGAACGACCCCAAAATGACCACCAGGAGCTACAAAACTATCACAGACGTTGGCGTCTTTCAGTCAGTGTCCAGAGGCCTGCTGTCTAAGAATCAGTCTGGTATCATTTCCTGTTAGTGTGTGTTCATGCAGGGACAGCTGTCTAACAAGTGTGTGCATCTCTCCTGACACATTTGTTGTCTGAACATAAAGAAAGTGGAAAAACCCCTGAGAGTCTCAGTCATTGTGGTCAGGGGCGGACATCTGCAGAATAAAATCAAAACTGAGCAGACGGACACCTCGAGAGGACGGAGGGACACGTCACATGGACACACTTACAGCAGGAAGCCAGCCAAGTTTCTTCTCTGATGACGGCAGCTGTTTGTTCTTCAGTTTCTCCAGAACTTCCTGCAGAGCTTCAATCTGAGCACAAAACAGATGCAACCAACATGTGACTCCAGATTCACCAGAGAAACTCCAACTAATGTGAACATCCTGGGTGAGCATTTGTCATAATCAGGTTTAATAGAATCTACTTATTGTTGATACCTTAGCAGTAATGTTCACCTGACACTCATGTCAATAAAGCATTTAATGAAATGGACAGAGGTGTCACGTTGCACTTGCAGACTTAGATATCAGTCGTCTTTAGCTCTTTTTTATTATTACTACTGTTGAGAAGAAACCACTATGACTCTCATGACGTTACAAAATAAACAACCTAGTGACAAGTTGCTGGGTAAAGGTATCTATTGCTATGGTATGACAGGGAACACAGTGGTTCATAAGCTTAACCTCTGGAAATCCTCTGGCCATATCAGAAACTCCAAGTCTATATTCTGTATGTTGATGAAACAACTTCTTCAGACTGAAACTCTCTTCCTCAAAGGCCCAAAGTCTCCATCTCTATTTCATGTGTCACACTATTCAAAGCAGCAGCTGGTTTTAACCTTAATGTACATGCACATTTTGCCTCTTTGAAAATGAGTAAACTTACTTGATACATGGCAAACCTATAAATAAATAACCTATGAGCTTACAGCTGTATTTGCTTTCACAATATCTTATAAATCTTCATCTCCCGTTTTCTTCTACCATAAACAAATAAACGAAAAACAACTCACCAGCTCCTTCTCCTCTTGCGTCTCAATGCCGTCGTACTCAAGTGATCGCTCTTCTTTCGCCTCCTCACAGCTCCCCACAACAACCAGCAGCCAGCAGGAGGCGCCGAGGAGCAGCATCCTGCTGCCGACCATGGCGCTGAAGACCTCGGACCTGGTGATGGTGGACGCTGAAGAGGCTGAAGGACTCTGGGTAGCAGACCTCAGCCTGCCCTCTGGATACTGAGGCTTGGTGTCAGACGTTCAGGTGTATATCTGAGCAGCTCCGACGTCACTCAGACAATATTTATTCACCAGTGATGAGACAATCAGCGGCTCACCTCCGAGGTCACTGGTGAGAAGAACCTCTGCTCCGGCAAACGGGACGTGACGGCAGAAATTCTTTTGGTAAATGCGAGTTTAACCTCATGGGGAGTCGGATTTCAAATCGATGAAATATTTCCTGCTGCTGAGGACTTTGTGAGACGTCTGCTGATATCAGCAAGAAAGTTTCTTTTCCAATCAATTATTGCTCGACTAGTCCTGCTAGCAGTTTCTATTTTTCACATTTTTACTCACCATGGCTCATTTTTCACTGCAGTGTCGAATTGTTTGTTTTTTATGGTTTATTTTTGGAGAATTTAGTACTTTGATTTTAAAAACTTAGATTTTAAGCTTAGATTTAGCTAATCTTCTAGACGAAATCTAAAATCACACGACGCGTTAAAGGACTGTTGGAAATCCAGCAGTACAGCTTCAGGCTGACAAATGGTGTCATTCTGGTCATTTTTTAAAATGACAACATGCCTTACAAACCCAGTGGTTGATTTTGGGGTTCAGAGGGTAAATGCTTGTTAGTCTCACAAAATTAAACAATAAAAGTAAATTTACTTTAAGATCTAAATGTATTAAAAGTTTTGATTAACTCTGTATTTAGCCGTTTACAGTTTGTTGTATTTATCAGTGTATAAATCAATACATTTCACCTTAAATAGTGATCCTAGCGCTGTACTCGCAGACAGCTATGCAGAATCTGCTGCTGACCTTATAACCTCATACACCGTCCACACTGAGGCTGGAGTGTCCCTTTACTGGGTCTGATCCTGGTTTGTAACATACTGGAGATATGAGATTTACAGGAACAGAAATTAGGTTCTGCATATCCTCTTATGTATCATCAATACCAGCATCTAAAGTTAATTCTGGTATCTGACTGATAAAATATAGAAAACCTCCCTATACTGTGTCACATTCACTCTTAATCAGCTCCTTGTGTATCAACAGAGGTGCAGTGTTTTAGAGGGAATGTTCCTTTAAGAAGCCCGACAGGAAGATGTGCGACTCTTCAGGGTCTCTGAGTGTCACCGTTTACGTCAAAGCACATCAGAAGCTTTAATATCTGACGAACAGAGTCAACGTGTCAAACACAAGCAGCTGAGGGGTCACAAAGCTCAGTATCATGGAGCCAGTCTGACAACCTGCTGATATGAAACCAGAACTACCTGTAGACCACACGTCTTTTCTGTAACTGTGTTACTCAAATCATTAAGTACTGATCAGCATATTCACAAAGAGGGAGTTGAAGCTCAGGGAGAAGTTGCCCATCTTTCTGTTTAATAACAAAACACTCATCATTTCATTGTCTAACAGCAGAGTGTTCAGTGAATCACCAGCGGCACTGAAACTCTCAAAACAACCAAACGTTTCCATTACAAACTCTCTGAACACAAACTGAACAACACAAAAACACTTCCTGCACTATTTCCAAGTACTAGAGCTTTTTTTCATGAGAACATTCAACTAAGAACAAATAAAACAATTCTAAAAATTTACAAAACAAATGTACACTGTGAAAGAAAGATGACTCCCCGCCTGCGTCTTGTCCCATAATTCTCTCTGGCTCTGAAGCAGAAAGCAAAAACAACATAACTGAATAAATATAGAAGACAGATGGGGTCCCACAGTTCTCGGATTCTGGAAACACTTAAAGAACTCACTGTTGTTTATGTGCTGAGAAACTCTGGATGTTCATTCATGTAACCGAGTATCGGTACAACTTGTACTTTGCTTTGACTGAGCCTGCACTAACTACCACAGAGCTCATCGTACAAAACAATTAGAAAAACTGTTGGTGTTGCTACAAATGGTTTCTGTTCAGCTGCCAAACTGTGTGGAGGAGACAATCAGATTCAGCAAATTCTCATGGGTGGACTAATTGCTAGAGCAGCAGCCTTTTAGGATCAATTCATTACGTTTGGCAGCCCACTATGGGGGCATTATTGTAGCGATCTTATATGCAAATGCGTGTGGAGAGTTGTGTGTCCGTTTCTCAATCTGTGTGTGCGCCGTCGGATTTGCAAATGTGTAAAACAAGTTGTGTGTGTAATCAGGTTTGCAAATGTATAAAAAAATCCACAAATCTGTAAACGTGTGGACAAATCTGCAAATGCGTGCAAAGATCTGTAAATTGCAAATAGTCGAATGTCAAATTTACTATTCGAATACCACGAATATTGAACGAATATTCGATTATTAGGGTCCAGCCCTAGTGTGTGTGTGTGTTAGTGATTCTGGGCATATGTGTTCAGTGCGTGTTGTTACCTTAGTCTTTGGACGTCGACTTGAACTGCTGCTGAGTCTGAAACACATTGACACACACATCAGTACGAGCACAAGCTTCACATTCTTACATTAGATTAGTGGTATTACTGGTACTAGCGATCACCTTCTCAGAATTATTGGGTCCTCCTTTTTCATTTGGCCACAAACCAAAATGTGTCAAAGCAACTAAATCCGTGACAATAATATCAATACATGACCATCAAAATGCAGTTGGTAGAATATCAGAAGTTAAGCTCTTCAAGATGGACAGCTGGTGCCATTAAACCAAGGCAGAAAAAGAAGGCAGTGAGTCAGCTCAAATAATTGTGATGGGCCTGCACAGTAAAGAAAAAAGCAGCAGCTGTGTTTATGCTTTTGATCTTTAATTTCAGAGGAACTGATGCAGAGCCCAACAACAGACTACAGCAGTGAAGCCTGACTGAAGTTTATAAACATCTTTTTCTTTTTGGCTCACCTTCCATTCAGACTACAGCTTGGTGTTTAAATGTGCTCGAGAAAAACAGACTTTATACAACGATGAGAAAAGTGCCCCCAGTGAGGGTCGGAGCTGTGAAGAAGACAAGTCTTAGTCACTTCAAATGTTCATTGTGAGCAATCAGTTTAAGGGATCTTCCTTTCAACATTTAGAATCACCGGATGTCAGAAGCGGCAGCAGCATCTTACACTCAAACATGTCGGGCATGTCAGCCACACCCTTCATTTTCATTTACAGCCAAAAAGGTTGTGCACATGAGAATAATCCAGCCACAGCTACTAGCAATAAATTTGGTAAATAACATTAATACAACAGTTTGTTTTTAAATTTTTAGGTTTCTATTAGATCGGTCCGTTGTGGTGAAGAAGGAGCTAAGGCAAAAGGCAAAGCTCTTAATTTACTGGTCAATCTACGTTCCTACCCTCACCTATGGTCATGAGCTTTGGGTCATGACTGAAAGAACAAGATCCCAGATACAAGCGGTCGAAATGAGTTTTCCTCCGCAGGGTGGCTGGCTGCACCCTTAGAGATCGGGTGAGGAGCTCGGAGTAGAGCCGCTACTTCTCCACATTGAGAGGAGTCAGCGGAGGTGTCTCGGGCATCTGTTCCGGATGCCTCCCTGGGGAGGTGTTCCAGGCATGTCCCACTGGGAGGATGCCTCGGGGAAGACCTCGAACATGCTGGAGGGACTATGTCTCTCGGCTGGCCTGGGAACGCCTCGGGGTCCCACCAGAAGAGCTGAAGGAGGTGTCTGGGGTGAGGGAAGTCTGGGCATCTCTGCTTAGACTGCTGCATCTGCGACCCAGCCCCAGATAAGCGGAAGACAATGGATGGATGGAGATGGATGGTTTCTTGGCAGACTGCACTTTTGTTTTTCCAATGCAGTGTGAGTGGTCACTCTGGATCTGATTTTAAGTACAGGGAAGGCAAACTGTTGCAAAGAGAGGAACTCACATGCACCAACGTTCTCACACAGCTGGATCAACTGTTAAATTATCCAACAGAGGATTACTAAACACAGAGGGTGTGTGACTTCATTCTCTGCTAAGGACGCCATTACTCTCTAGGATTTTATGCCCTCCTTTGTCATATGACAGAACTGAATATGTCTGGGTGACACCTGAAAAGGTCACCTTGACATGTAGTGAATTATAAAGGGCCTTTCAGATTGACTGAGGTAAAGACGTGGTACTGACCAGGTAGATGCCGGTGTGAAAACCACACATGTACCACAGCATCAATATGCTGGAGGTGGCATCGGTGGCTGAAGGGGCAGACTCTTTCCCGCCAAACATCCAGGCAGGAAAAGGAGGGGGAAGAGGAGGGAGGAAGGGCAAGGGGTCCTGGAGAGGGAGACAAACACTGTGAGACACCAGCAGAGGACATGACATCAGAAATGTTTGATTAAACATGAACCAGGGCCACATTAAAGATGATAATAAATGTATTTCTGAGCCATCACTCATTTTTCTGTTATAGTAAAACCAATAAAGATATTATGTTTTTTTTTTTAAATATAGAGTACCCAAAGCCCACATCGAGGCAGGAATAAAGATGTTAAAACAAACAAATGAATATCAGGTGAATATCAGTGTCAGATTTACCCCTGAGCCTGACAGAGGAGGAGGAGGAGGGAAAGGAGGAAAAGGAGAGAAGCAGTGATTGGTTGGTTTCTCTGCTCCATCGCTCTGCTGGTTTCCTCTCCTCTTCTCGTCTGCCTCCTTCTCCACTTTGCTCTGACTACCAGGTCTCTCTTTAACCTGCAAACACACAAATACCGCAAAAATACAAGTATAAGATGAATCTGTCAAAAAAAAAACACCTGTGGCAACAAAACTCCTGCAGAGAGCTCAGCTCAAAGAGGAGGAATAAAATCTTTACAAGTAACTGTATGAACAGATCGGCTTTAGCGAGTTTCTGCTGATGACCTGCATTAACAGTGTGTCCTCCAAAAGGTGTTAGCCTTTATTTCACACTATTGCACACTATTACTAGCACACAGTTCACACAGGAATTCTGTTTCTTCATCAGTACTTATGGACACTCACCCAGGAGGGGTTCTGCTTATCGTCTCTCCATGCTGATCTTCTCTCTCCTCCTCTCTCTCCCTGGTTCTCCTCCCTCCTCTTCCTCCTCCAGTCAGAAGTTGTGCTGGTTGCAGTGGACTTCCAGCCGCCCTACAGGACCGACAAACATGTCTATTTTTTTCTTTGATGCATATTTGTTTATCAGTTGTGTTGAGGAGCTTAGAAGTTTTGTTTCGTATGGGACCTAGCTAAAAGCCTTATGTCTGGCAAAATAAAAATAAAAAAGACATGTAGATTAAAGTGATTTTGAAGAAATATCACAATTTCAAGCTTAGACTTCGTTATTTGTCCTGACAGAACTGCACGTCACAGATTCAACCATCGTCTGCTAATTGAAAACCTTATGATTCTTTCTGGTTTTACAGTTTCTGGCTTTTGGATATTTTTTAAAACCTAACATGACTTTCAAACCTGTCGGTGGGTTCTGGTGTCCAGAGTTAATATTTACATTGAGGTACAAACTTGTAGCTAAACTAAACTTATAAATCTTAAGCCTGGCAGTTTTAAATTCAGTGTGAGGCTTTTACTTTTTAAAGGGCTGTCTAACCAGTTCATTCTGTGTTCCAAGTGAAATTTATGCCAAATTGTTCAGGCGATATCGTGTTCATGATAATTGGACAGACAAACCTGAAAACATAAAGACGCCAGCTACAGATGTCGGTAGCATTAAGGTATAATAAAGCACATATTAGTTCAGTGTAGTGCATTTAAGCATCCGTACAGGTGGGTAAATATAAAAATAAACTCACTCCCATTCTTCAGGTTTTCAGTGTCACTTCGAAAGAGAGGCAGACTGAATATTAGAAATACCTCACTGTAACACTGCAGCACAACCTGAAGTCTAAAATCGTTCAGCTCCTCCTGAACATTACTGACCCGTCTACACCTGATCTGGACCAAAGCTTTTAAACCACATCTGGAGGTGAAACCATCACATACTGAATGGACAGCGATGGGTCCTGGTCCAGGTGTTTACCTTGGCTGGGCCGGCTCTGCTAGGTCCGTGGAGCTCGTCAGGGTTCAGCAGGCCACTGACGTCCAGCTCCTCCTCGTTGTTGTACTCGTCGAAGCGAATGCGGCAGCGCTGATCTTTGACCCACAGAATCACAGCAGGATAAACCAGACTGTCCTCTGAATACACTGCCCGGCACCGAGAGCCAGCCTTCCAGTCCTGAAACACAAATTGCACTTACATTTATTCATTTATATACATTTATTATCACTTTTAAGGTGTAAAGGAACAGAGCTGCAAGTATTATTTATTATTGTTGATCACAATGCAGTGACTAGCCAAATGTTTAGTCGGCCATCTTGATAGTTAATTATCTTGTATTTAATCGAGAGCCCAACTTGATGCTGTTCTCACTTTCAATTTCTTGTCACATTTTTCAGTTTTCTCAGTAGATCAATCGCTAGAGAAAGTAAATCTTACTTGTTGCCCCAATGTTGAATTTTTTTTAATGTAATCGTTTAGTTATGTTGCCTTAAAATGTAAGAATTCATCACAATTCCTCTGGGCCAAAGAAATTCAAATCAGTGCCATAAAAGAAATCAACAATCATCACATTTTGACTTTTTGGCTTAAAAACACAACAATTATCACAAAAGAGTGGCTGGAAAATGTCCTTTCAATCATTAGTTGATTATTAAAATAATTATTTCAACTCACAATCAAACAAACAGCATATAAGCCTCCATTAACATTGCTTTTACCCATATAACCCTGAATCCAATACAACTTTCTGTTGGTGAGTGATGAACCTGTGAGCTCTGTGTTTGCGGTGCAGTATCGGGATTCTTGAGCGCGCTCAGTTCCATGTCCTCCTCATTGCCGTAGCCACTGAAACGGACTCTGCAGCGTTCGCCGTCCGCAGACACCACTTCTGCCAGATACACATGCCCGTCCTCCGACCACACCGCCTGACACCGAGCTCCCACCGCCCACTAAGAGACAGAGAACCAGCCTGATGAGACCTGACTATTTATTGACTGCTGAGGTGACAGGACTTTTACACTCTAACAGGTAAATGGGACAGAGAGCAGAGAGAAAGGCAGAGGGTAGTCCTTGAACTAATCATGTGTGGCGTGATGTTCCATCATAACATGATATAAATGTACACTTAAAATTGTGATATTTCATTAAAATCACTTTATTCTAGATGTCTCACTTAAATATTCTCTTCAATTACAGCATTTGCACGAGAGCCTGTAAAAAAATAAGATAAAATTCAGGGCACCTCAGGACATCTGAGAAGCAGTGGTGGCACAACAGGTTAAGCCCCTGGTCTACTGATCAGAAGGTCAGAGGACCGAACCCCCACTGTGGCCACTGTTGGGCCCCTTGAGCAAGGCCCTTAACCCCTGACTGCTCCCCGGGCACTGCACCGCGGCAGCCCACTGCTCCTAGTATTTATAGTTAAGGTTAACTTTGAATAGGATGGGTCAAATGCAGAGAAGGAATTTCCCCAAGGGGATCAATAAAGGTTAGATTATCATTATTATTAAGCCACGACTGACTTTGCTGTGACCAACAGTCATGTGACAACTGCAGGCTGTGTTTACACAAAGTAGAGAGGCGATGACAAGAGAGAAAACACACTTTGTTCGCTGTACTGTACTGCAAAGGTGAACATCCAGGGTCTGGACATCGAGATGGTGGAGACCTATAGATACCTGGGTGTTCACCTCAACAATAAACTGGACTGGTCTCACAACACAGATGTCCTGTATAAGAAGGGCCAAAGTCGTCTCCACCTGCTGAGAAGACTGAGGTCCTTTGGGGTGTGCAGGACTCTGCTCCGGACATTTTATGACACTGTGGTGGCATCTGCTCTCTTCTATGCAGTGGTCTGCTGGGGAGGAGGGAGCACGGACCGGGACAGAAAGAAACTGAACAGACTGGTCAGGAGGGCCGGGTCTGTCCTGGACTGCTCCCTGGACTCCATAGAGGAGGTGGGTGAGAGGAGGATGTTAGCAAAGCTCACATCCATCATGGACAACCCCTCTCACCCGCTGCACGAGACTGTGGAGGCTCTAAGCAGCTCCTTCAGCAGCAGACTACGACATCCACCCTGCAAGAAGGAGCGCTACCGCAGGTCATTCCTCCCATCTGCAATAAGACTGTACAACATCAGCATCACTGGCTGATGTTAACAGAACTGGTTTCATTCAAATCTCATTTCAACTGTCATTTGCACAA
>OMNN01082918.1:0-10128 GCA_900302755.1 Chromis chromis | reverse complement strand
GACTGAGAGCCAGGCCTTCTGGTCCAACATCAGTACCTGACCTCACAAATGTGCTTCTGGAAGAATGGTCAAAACCTCCCATAAACACACTCCTAAACCTTGTGGAAAGCCTTCCCAGAAGAGTTGAGGCTGTTATAGCTGCAGAGGGTGGGCCAACTCCATATTAAACCCTACGGATTAAGAATGGGACGTCATTAAAGTTCATGCGTGTGTAAAGGCAGACGTCCCAATACTTCTGGCAATATATATCTTCCTAACAAAACAAACGGATAAACACCGGCAAAAACACAACATCCGCTTGGCGGAGCTAACAATTAAAACTAAAGAATATATGTTTAAAAACTAAAAAAAATGGAGAGTCCTGGAACGGCAGAGTCAAAGCCCAGATCTTAATCCCACTGAGATGCTGTAGGGTGACTTGAATCAGGCTGTACATGCAAGAAACCCTTCAAACATCTAACAGCTGAAAGAATTCTGCATTGAGGAGTGGAGCAAACCTTTCAGAGACTGGTAGATGGCTACAAGAAGCGTCTCACTGAAGTTATTTCAGCCAAAGGGGCTAACACTAGCTATCAGTCAGAATATGCATTTTTGTTAATATCTTTTGTTTAATGAGTAAAACAAGGTTAATTTTTGTTTTTTATCAGCAATTAAATCACTTTATTTTCCAGAGATAGATAAATAAGATTAGACAATGATATGTAAATGTTTCTTAATAAAGAACTAAATATTCATTGGGGCGTCCTAATTTTTTCACATGACTGTAGGTATGTGGGGCAGCATTAAGGACCTTGCCTAAGGGTCCTCACTGGATACCTGCACCCTGACTGGGATTTGAACCACTGATCTCCAATGCCAAGGTCTGGGGTGTTAGTCACTGAGCTATCCAGCAGCTCAAAGCAAAACCAAAACCATTCAGATTAGTGTTTTTAAAACCATTATCTGTGCAAAAACCTGAAACATCTTGCATTAAACTAAACATGCAGCGTTAAAACAACACTAATCCACAATAACAGAGTGGGGTAACTTTATTTAGACTCAAAATCATAAATCATCATTTCCTAGATGTGACATGATGGGATCTAATACATAAAAATTTCCTTTATTATTAAGTGACAAATGATAATCCTTTTCCCTGATAAATTTACATGTTGGAAATGGCAATAAATACTCTAGTATTAATGAGAAAATGTTTTGTCCTAATGGCCTCTAAAAGAAACAGATTCCGGAGACACTGCGAGGAGTGCTTGATATCGTGACGGAGGAATCTTTGAAAATTAAAGACGTACAATAAATAAAAACAGTGGAGTTTCCTAACAAACGTGGAATATTTGGTGCTGAGACTGAACAAAAAAACAAATGCACGACAGAGTTTTAAAAAAAAAAAAAGGTCCATTCAACAGTGTGGCACATCAGCTATCAAAGCAGAGAAAAAGCAAAAATACTGTTGCCTCCTAATGCTGAACACATCGTATTGTTGAGTTTACCTTTTTACGTTTATTGGTAGCTGCAAAGGGGCGATTCTACAGAAACACAGGTCACATACACATGGTGCTCTACTCTGGATTCACACTGAAGAAAACAGATATTGCCAAGAGTTCAACAGGGATTACAAGTTGGAAGTATGGAAACGATACATCGGATAGTTTGATGTTTTTGAACAACCAGACGATGATTGTCCTTGTGCAACACTCAAGTGATAATAGCCCATGCACTTCAGCCCTCGCTGTTCGGTTTCACCAACAAGAACAGAAGTCTGGTTCGCACACTCTTTGCTATTTTAAAGTAATGAATCACGTGGCAGGTATAAAGTAGCCGTCGAAAGCCCAGAATCTAATTTCACAGGAAACAAAAAAAACAAACGCTAATGCAGCTCAGATTCTCACAGATAAATGCACACCTGAAGATGTCTACCTAACCTGTAAACACTCAATAAGTTGATGAAAAAAATAAACGAATTCAATCCCGAGTGTCAAAAAAGAAAAAAAAATCACACTGTCCAAAATTTTAAAAAGAGGAAAAAATAATCTTGTCCATTCAGGTTTTAGTCCGTATTTCCCATAAAATCTTTTAACTATAGTGCTATGAGAGGAACGCTGCGACCGAGATGTTCTCTTAAAACGGGCTAAATGTTTCTGAAATGACACTCTGCTGCGCTGTTGTTGTCGGGGGAGTCGAGAGTTCGTCCACTTAAGATGGCGTCTTGTGTTGCTGAGCGGTGGTTCTCCAGCAGGTCCAGTGTTCCAGCACTAAGATCATAGTGTCTGGTCGTCGACTGTACATGCAGGTCCTTTATCCTTCATCGTACCGCCTTAAGAGCTCACCAGAACGTAGATCATCCTGTCAGAAAGAGCGAGTAAACAACAGATTAAATGCTGCACTACTGGCCGCATCAGAAGGTGGATTTTGCAGTGTTTTACTTTTTATTTTGATCAATATTGAGCTCACTATTGTCATGATTATTCAATTTAAATACAAAGAGTATTGATTTCAAGTCTGTGTTGTGCTACATTTCTGGTAATGTAGAAATATTTGCACCAAATAAGACTTAAATTTAAGGTTTTACTTCGCCTTAACCATCAACGTAGCCTGCATGTGAGGCATTTAGGGAACATCTGTAAATTGTAGTGTCTATAGATAAACAGATTTTCATCTAGTGAGGTGTTTTGGGTACAGTTTCATTTAAATTTTGTGCTTCTCCTACAAAATATAAATTAAATTGTACCTAAAACTGCTTTTCTTTGACACTACAATTTACAGATTGTCCCTAAACGCCTCACAAGCAGGCTACGGCTAAAGCTAGCTAGTTGGCTGTGCACAGAGAAGCCTCTAGTCTCCACTCAGTCCAAAAATGACTTGGGAAAAAAAGAGTGAACTAAGGCGTTTTAAAGCTTTTACTTATGGTGCTTATTACAATTCAGTCTTGTTCATTTAATTGTAAAAAGTTGTGATTTTAATTAATGTTCAAATAACTGTGCAGCCGATTTTACCAGTTCTGTTAAAATGGGTTACATATAAAGCTACAGTTAGCAGGTGGTTAGCTTAGCTTAGCTTAGCATAAAGACGGGAAACAGGCGAAATAGCTAGCTTGTCCAAAAGGAACAAAATCTACCTGCCAACATCTTTTAAAACTCACTACTTAATAAGTTGTATGTTGTTTGTTTTTAATACATTCAGTGCAACATAGTTAATTGATGGGGCAGTGGTGGCCTAGTGGTTTGTGAAGCGAACTTGTAACCGGTGGGTCGCCAGTTCGAGTCCCCGGACTGGCAAGAGGTTGAGGTCTGCTTGTCCCAGTCACCATCACTGTGGGCCCTTGAGCAAGGCCCTTAACCCCTGACTGCTCCCCAGGTGCTGCACCGCGGCAGCCCACTGCTCCTAGTATGTATAGTTAAGGTTAACTTTGAACAGGATGGGTCAATGCAGACAAGGAGTTTCCCCAAGGGGATCAATAAAGGTTAGATTATAGATTAGATTATAATTCACCAGGAGCAGTTTCCTGTAATCAGTTTAAATGTCACCATTGCAGTTGAACAGTCTTTTTTCCCTTAGGAAGGTTGCCAACTGAATGAATAACCCTGAAGTATTTAAATGGCAGCTATGACAGGAGCTGGTTAAATTCTCCGGGTGTGCTCCAATATCCATACTTCCATACTATATAGTATAACTGCATGCCAAAACATAACATTCACATCACAGACCGCCACAGGCAAAGCTTAAGGCACATTATTATGATAAGTAGAATGTCCCAGTTGTATGTATTGTGCATGAAATGGTATGTACTTTGTCAGCTGTAGTACAGAATTAAAGTAGAAAGAAAATATGTGGTTTGAAATGCAGCTACTGAATCCTGAGGAAAGGTGTTTCAATGCTTCCTTTTTTTTTTTTAGCATATGACACACTGGTCCGTCCTTAATGAAAGGAAAGAGGAGGAGGTCATACTATCCTACAGTTCCCTGCAGCAGCAACATTCAAAACACACCATCCGTAACAGATCTATGTCAACAGCATCTGCAGTTGCATGATTGCACGGCCAAGTAAAACTGCAGTTGCTTTCTCTTAGCACCGCGATCATCTTTTGCCTTCATATATCTTTCCTTAACCTCATGATGCTTTCCAATGAGGACCAGGAAGTGTTTAGGAGAGGAAAGATACAGGTCAAACATTAAGTCCTGCACATAACTTGCTGTAAAACCAGAACTTGTCGTTTCACACATTTTGTTTTTGTACAGATGTTTAAAAACATACTATAAAATGTTATTTATTGAGCTTCTGAGGTGCTGGGAGGTGGATTTTGTTAGTTTTGGACATAGCTAGGCTACTTTTTCCCCCTGCTTTCAGTCTTTATGCTAAGCTAAGCAGTTAAATATGCTGGGGTTCTTCTTTTAAATACCGGATCAGGATAATTCCATTGTTCTTGTATAATATTTACACATCTCCCCACTCATTTAAGGCTGTAATTTTGGACATAACGCATTAAAAAAATGAAATTAGATTCAAGTTTTTAATGATTGGGGCAAAGAAGGAGGTTAAAAAATTAAAAACGCACCCGTAGAGATAGTAGAAGAACGACAGGAGGTAGAAAGCCAGTTTGCACCAGCCTTCTTTTTGACAGTACGCCAGGATGTCGGCATTCATGATGGTTGTCGGGTCGTAGAGTCCTGGACAGCTCATCACAGGTCTGCTCATATACCTGCAGCCGGATGCAATAAAAAGGCAGATATTAGAAGCTTGACAGCAGTTTAATAGTTTATCAGATTAAGATTAAGTTTGACACGACGTACCTCCAGACGTGATAAGCCAGCAGCGGTAAGTTGAGACACAGCGTGAGCCACTCGGCCGCACAGAAGAACATCACGCAGAAGAAGAAATGGATGAGATACTCTGGGAGAACCAGCTGGAAGGAGCGAAAGGTAAAGAAGACATCACAACCCACATACAGTCAACAGTTTATTCCCCCTTTTCCTCATATGCTTTCTTTGACTTAGCGACACTTATATGTAGACAAACTCTTTAAAACGTCCACACAGATATAATAAAATACAGAGTGTGGAGTTACACGGAACAAATGCAGCGACTTGGAAGAAGCTAAAGCACAGCGGTCAGAGGACGAGACAGATAAAAGTTACAGCTCCTCAAAGGCGTCGAGTCCTTTTTATAACAAAGAGGAAGCCGAGCTATTTAAAGAGCCGGACATCTAAAAATTGCAAACTCCAGAGAGTCCAAGAAGGGAGTGAAATACTAAATGATGAGCTTCAGTGAGGCTAAACTGTGCCGGTCTACTTCATTTTCAGTTATTTTACTGTATTAAAAGTGCAAAATAAGACACTGAGCTGTTGTTTTGTAGGTAAATTGCATGAACAGAGCTTTATTATGCACTATTTTTGTGTTATGTGTGCTGCTTGTAGAATTTAGTGGATAGAAAAAGGTTCATTTCCCACCCTGGTTGTGCTTCATGCATTATCTGACCACCAGTAAAAGGGGAAACCCATGAAGAGCTTGCTCTGGACAATATTTACGTATCTGAACATGTTTTTTTGTTTTTTGCAGTGAGGGCGAGCCTACAGATTCATCCCACTCCCTGACAAACGCACTGGACGACACACCGGAGAGGAGAGGACCATGCTGTGAGCACGAGCAGTGTTGATGCAGCAGCCTGCCTCGAGGTTTGCAGAGTTCGGTCTGGTGCGGGAGGTTCAGAGGGGGCAGATGGAGGCACCACATGGAAGCCATGCATTCGAAAAGAGAGCAGAGGGCGGAAGGGCGGCAGGGCGACCGACAGCCCACAGATGGAAAAGGTGAGGGGCGTGTAAGGGGGGGGAGGAAGGTGCAGGAGGGAGGAAGGAGGAGGAGGAGGAGAGGGGCTATAATGTGCTGAAATCCTGCACTGTGCTGCCAAATAGAAAATACAGCACTAAAAGTTGTGCCGACTGAGCTGAGCGGTCCGAAAAAGATCAACCGTGGAGCGCTTTGTGGATTAAACGTAAAGAAATCTGAACTAAAATAACTCCTCCTACTAGTGAAACCACCGACCAATCGGTGGCCCCCGAATATTGCTGAGCTTGGAGAGTGTTGGGATTCTGCAGCCATCTGTTCTTAACCACAGGTGATGCAGGTTAGAGCCAAAACTGAGCTCATATGCAGCAGCTTAAATCTGCTAATTGCTGACTCAAACTGCAGCCTCCACCTTATAGAAAAATACTATGCATTAATAACTAAAAAAAAAAGTCGCTAGGGAATAAAAATGAATTTCCTCCGACACCAATCAAACATCACGATCCACAGCTTTAAGTATCGAGCTTTTCGACGAAATCCAATTACCGATAATCTGTCTTTGTGTGATTAACACCGTGAAAAGCTTTGTCAGGATTCTGTTGCCTCAAACTCAAGACCAGTCATCTGACTTTCTGAGTTTACTGGGAATTTATCGCACCAGTAAATATATAGCACTTTATGCAAACAAAGGGTAGGTTATAATAAATCATGCATGTTTTGAGCATTTGCAAGTCTTTTCAGTTAACAGCTACACTTAAGAAATAATCAGTAACAACTGATGTTTAATACTAGAGAGAATTACTACATAGGCTAATAAAGTGTTCAACAAAGCTTAAAACATGCAGTTTAATAGGAAAGAAAGCAAAAAATCTTGAGTTTTAGTAAATGTTTGCATCCAAAAAGCTGCGTTTTGAGGTTAGAAGAAGAGAGAAAAACAATCAAAATGCTTCTAAAAGATAAAATTAAAAAGGAAATGTAAAAAAAAACAACTCGAGGCACAGGTGGCATGTTGTGTAATCCCGAGCTGAACTGTGGCCTTAACTCTGAGATTAGTTAACTGAAAAGACGTTTGCAAACACTTCCCCCGTGCAAAATGACAAGACTGCAGACTGAGTTGAACTGAGCGGGCATTTTAAAGATTGGTACAAACCTTTAATGCAATTTTGACTCTTTTAATCTTTTTGACCTTTTCAACTGTCTTTTTGCCGTAAATAAAAGAAAAAACAAAAAGTGTAAAAAAAAAAAAAAAAGGCAGATTAGGAAAAACAAGGCGTTAGAGATTGACAGCTGACAAGATCACTGAATTCATAACAGGCAGGTTATTTAGCATAACAGTGCAGAAAGATGATAGAAAAAAGACAGATAGGCGGATAAAGTTATACTAAAAATAAAGAACACATCTTTCAACAGAGCAAATCTGCATGCGGTCATGGAGGCAAGAAGGAAGGTGAGAGAGGTGCGGTGGTTTTACTTACCGGATTTAAAGTGTTACACTGATCTATGGGGTTCTTGTAATCAGTCTTCAGCTCATCAAATGCTATTATCTGGAGGGACAAGATGATCACATTGTTAAAATACACAGAGAGCAGCTCACTTTACATCTGTTAACTTGTTTTTTGAACCAGTTAAATACTAATTTAGTCAAGAAAAGTTAAGAAAACAAGTGAAAAATGCAAAATATGTTCTTAAATCCAAGGTAATGGTGTCAGATGATCCAGAGTGTCCAACAATATTCTATTTATAATGACATGAATCAGGGGAAAGTAGCAAATCCTCACATTTGAGAAGCTAGAAGAAGAGATTATTAGATATGTTAACAAATGTGGCAGTGGTGGCCTAGTGGCTTGTGAAGCAAACTTGTCGCCGGTTCGAGCCCACTGCTCCTAGTATGTATAGTTAAGGTTAACTTTGAATAGGATGGGTCAAATGCAGAGAAGGAGTTTCCCTAAAGGTTAGATTATTATTATTAATCGGGGATTGTTTCCGCATTTTACACAGCAATACTAAGTTACACCGATGATATTCCTCATTTGTTTTGCGTGATGTTTTATTCCATGTCATGACAATAATCCTTGTGTACTTCTGTTTTTTTTTTAACTACTATTTTCCAGGTTAACGAAACACTAATTTATTCTAGAAATGCTAAGAAAACTGTCAAGAAATGCAAGTTATATGTTCTCAACATCCAAGGTAATGTCTTGAAATGACCCATTTTGTCCAACAAACTGTCAAAAACTCCAATATATTCTATTTAAGATAACATAAAACAGTTAAAAAAAGGCAGCAGATCTTCACATTTGAGAAGCTGTAAAGGGAGACTGTTACTTCCAATGTTGTATTTTATTATCCAGATTGATTTGGGTACATTTTCTGAATCGACTTATTCATAATAATCACAAAGTGCTTCAGGATTCCTGCTGTTTATCTCTGTCTTAGTAAGTTACACCTCTGATACTCCTCAGGTATGTTTTGTTTTATTCCATGTCATGTCTTTAATTCTTGTGTACTTGTAAACAAGTTATAATCATAGTCTGCTCTTTTCCAGTTGACTAAATACTAGTACAGGTGAAAACTTCAAGGTATATACCACCTCTTCTCATCGACATTTGATTTGAGTAGAGCTTAAAACACTGGCTTCATCTTTTATTGCATCATAACTTCTTATTCATATTATGTTATTGTGTCCTTTCATTCCCATTTCATTGTGTTTCATGGCCCGTTATTCTGTGCTTCATAAATAAATCTGACTTTTGACTTCCTCACAACAAACTGTCCAACAAACTGTTTTCAACTGCAAATCCTCACATTTGAGAAGCTGGAAGCACAGATAGTCATTTATTAAGTTGTATGTTACGACACAAATTGCTTAAGATTCACTTTCTGAACAGACTTATATCATTAACAAACTGTCTTACCATGTTACTCATAGGTTGCTGTTGTTTTTCTACATTTTAGTAAATTATACTAGTGATATTTCTGAGTTTTTTCTCAATACAAAGAATAATAATAAAACCATATCTGTTTATCAGACCTTCTGATCAAGCATCAAAGCCCTTGAAAATGTTAAGATATAGTTGCTAATAAGCACTAAAGTAGTATTTTTTACTGTTTATAAAAAATCTGATCTGTTTACTAAAGTCAAAATATTGTTCTGTCATGTTTTATTACAAAGATTGTTTTCATTTCAATTCATTGAATTTTATTTATATAGCGCATATTTACAACACATATCATCACATAGCGCTTTCACAGGAATCACTACACATATAATGTGACGTCTAATTATTCAAGTAGCTAACAAATTAAGGCAACAGGTAGCCAACAGTAAAAACACATTGTATTGTAAGTTAGTGTAGTTATATAAATGATTAAACTATCAACAGACTTTTCAGTGTTTTTGTCAGCTACACAGAAAGCAGATTTGTTCTGATTATTATTAGTTATTTGGTATTATGTTATGAGACTTAATAGGTGAACTATTCCATCTCTTCACCTCCAACATTTAAAAGGTTGGCCACCCAAATGCATTTATGAAAACAAGTATTTCCAAAACATAACTTTACATATGATTACAGCTTTGTAAATCCCATTTTGCACCCACTGTGATATTAATGTGGACTACAGGCTGAGTACAGTAATAAAGTGGGATGACCTGACATTATCTGTGTTTAATTTTACTCAGAAACAATTTTAAAATGGTGCCATTATCAGGTTAAAGTCTAAAGATCTCTATGCTTAGCCTCCCAATGTGTCAAGATCCCACCAACGCCTCTCATGTTATGTCATTAATTCTAGTGTAGTTGTAAATAAGTTACAACCATTGTTAAGAATTGACAGAATGCTAAAGCAGATGTTTTTGCCATTAAAGCTGATATTTTGGCATTAAAACGGAACTGTTGCATAATAAACGTGACATGACAGGAAACACATGACAGCAGAATCAGTTATTCCAGCACTGGAGGTAAAGATAAGTTAGCTCAGCCTGCTAACTAGCCTGCTAACTAGCTACTAGCGCAACACCGGATGCTAGTTTGACAACCCTGACAAGTTAATACACGTTTATAGTATTCAGGTGGTGCTTAATAAAGTGTAGAAGATTGGCAAGAGTGTGACAATATGATATGTGTACGCGAATAGTGTTTTTTTTGTTGTTTACAAGGCTAACTTCCTAAGCTAGCTAGCATCAGGGTGTGTGCGATTCATTCCATAACGGGCGGGTTCGCAGCGCGCGGCCGTTTCTATGGCTTTGTTTCCATGAAGCTAGCCGGGCCGTTACCGGATCCGCGGCGAGCTAACGGAAAACAACACGGGGGATGTGGCTCCCCGGCCGGCCTAGCCCCGGTGTTCGCTGCC
>OMNN01082916.1:0-12277 GCA_900302755.1 Chromis chromis | reverse complement strand
CACATCGTCTGTGTACCCGGCCGAAACAGGAAGGGCAAGGCGGCCTGAAACTGTCGATTCAGGTTTTGATGAAGCCTGTTATCAGCTTCCTGCAGCCCGGACCGGCGCGATGTCGACCGGGACAAAGTTCGGCTCTATTTCCTTTCTGTGGAGAGAGAATGAAAGCAGAGAGGCTCCACCTCTGCTGCTGAGCGGTGGGCAGCTACTGTACCCCCGACCATTCAGGAGCCTGATCAATCTATAATCGATCACTTATTTATACACCACAGGGCCTGTGGAGAAGCTGCTCATGTTGTTGGGTTTTACTGAGGATGCTGATCAGTGGATGGAGACTTTGGAGGAAAGTTGTGCTGCTTCTTTGCTGCAATCGATATAAAAGATCATTTAAAGTTTCCCTGCTGCCTCATAGATGTGAATTAACTGCACTCCAGTTGATTAATTACCTCAAAGTTGTCTTATGAGCTGTAAATGTGTAAAACTAGTTGCATTAAACTAACTGAACTTGAGAAAACAAGTTCATTAAACTTAAGATAGTGAGTTGAATCAACTCATCACAGAGACAGACTTGTGTCGTTTTAACATTTTCTAACTTTAATGTGTTTCTTCTTCAGTGGAAACTCACAGCTGTTGAAGCCAGTTTTTACCTGCACCAGTACAAAAACTGTCTGTGAGGCTGCTCCTGGTTACAGTGAGATAAATTATAAGTCTACAGGTATTGACTGATTCAAATAGCCTTTGTCATGGTTAAAAGCTATTTGATTATCATGGAAAGAAACAACCAAGACTCACAGCAAGTTTCCACCATGTCTGTTTTCTCAAACTACAAAAATAAGAGTGTGTGGGGAGAGTCTTTAACAGTACATTCAGGGAAGTTTGCTCATATTATAGTTATGTTTCTTATAAACTTAATGAGTTGAGTGAATTGTCAGCTGTTGATTCATTCAACTCATCAGTTTAAGTCAAAATGCCTCCAGTTATAAGAACTTTAAGTTCAAAGTGGTCTCAAAATGGGACTTTTTATGTTCAGGTTAACTAGAAATGAGCAAAATTCATATATTTACATTAAGTAAACTAAATGAGATGAGTTGATCTGAATAACTTCCTCTAAGATGTTTTCCACTGTACTTATAGCCTCACATTCATTTAGTTCTCTATTGTAGGTACCTTTTAAATTTCAAGTTTTAAGGTCATTTATTAAACCCTCATTTGTTTGGTTGAGCGTCGCATTAACTCCTATAAACCCTCCCCTCATGATCTGTTATGTAACTCTGTGGTGGTTCTGCAGAAAGACATCACCGACTAAAAACACCTCTTCTTTTAAATGGACAATCCCCCAGGAAGTGCAAGGCTTTAATTTGATCCGTGGGTGGTTGCTTTTTGGAATTCAGTTCATTTTTCGGCTTTATCTATTTAGCGGCAAGTCATGACATAAGTCATCTCAAAAAGCACTTTGCATAGCAAGTTGAAGACCTTAGAAAATAATAATATAGAAGAGAAACCCTTTGAGCAGCAGTGACATGTAAAAACTCCACTTTAGAACCAGGATCAGGGAGGATGCTCATCTGAGTCGAGTAAAGGGGAGAGAAAACAGGACAGCAGGTAGAGAACAGACAAACAACACATAAAAGAACAATAAATACTGGAGAAGCCTGCAGATTAGAAACATGCAGCTCCAGAACAAGACAAACCTGCAGAGAGGACAAAACAAAAACTACAGGAGAGAAACAGAAAGTTAATGACATGGCATATAAATGTATGAAGAGAAAAAGAGAGGAGAGTCAGGTAGAGGTGCATCATGCGAAATCCCCCAGCAGTCTAGACCTACAGCAGCATAACTAAAGGATGGTTCGGGGTCACCTGGGCAGCACTAATTGTAAGATATATCAAATAGGAAAGTTTAAAGCCTACTCTTAAAAGTGTCTGGGAGCTGGTTCAACACAGAGGCGCCTGATAACTAAAAGCTCTGTCTCCTATTCTGCTTCTGGAAACACGAGAAGCCTGCAGTCTGAGAGCGAAGGGCTCTGTTGGGAAAATACAGTACAATAAGGTCTTTAAGGTACAATGGAGCTCGGTATCTCCGCTGCACATTGTGTTTGATGTACAGTAATGCTTTGCTGTTGTATTGTTGCTGAGTCTGCTGTCTCAGTGGATTAAAAAATCCAGTTTTAGACTTCAAAACAGAGTTGAGGATTACTTTAAAGTTTCCTGTTCCTAAATCCAGTAATCACATTACAGTTACTAATCAGTTACAGTCACTACTTTTATTTTGAAGCAGTGTAGCCGACTGCCACATTGATTCTCTCAAACATGCAGCTGAGGCTTGTTCTCACCACTTGCTGGGCTCTTTTCCTAACTTTGCCGTGGTGGTAAAACTTTCTTAAAGAGCATAAAAGACAAATGTTGTGTTTATCGTCCTTATTAGGAGCCCAATTTGAACTGATATGTGAGCATGTGTGAGATTTTATTTTGTAATGTTAACTGTAAATTAGGTGACTGAATCTCAGGTGATGTTAAAGATTTGCATGAAAGTATGGGGGCAGTGGTGGCCTAGTGGTTTGTGAAGCGAACTTGTAACCGGTGGGTCGCTGGTTCGAGCCCCCAGACTGGCAAGAGGTTGAGGTGGGAAAGTGAGAGCAACCGCTTGTCCCAGTCACCACCACTGTGGGCCCTTGAGCAAGGCCCTTAACCCCTGACTGCTCCCTGGGCGCTGCACCGCGGCAGCCCACTGCTCCTAGTATGTATAGTTAAGGTTAACTTTGAATAGGATGGGTCAAATACAATGAATTTCCCCAAGGGGATCAATAAAGGTTAGATTATTATTATTGCAACAAGAAGTTTAGGAAATTGTTTTCTACAGGGAGTAAATAAGTAAAGTAATGCATCACTTAAAAAAAAACAAGTTATGTGGAATAAATGCACATTTTCAATCACTACTGAGCACTATTGATTTGGATTAATCATATATCATTTTGCACACACACAAAACATGCAACCCTGTAAACACCAGGATTTCGAGGCCCTGCTTTGTGTGAGATCAACTCTTATTTGATTTGAAAATGCACGACCCACCCTCCACCTCTCATCTCTTCCTCTCTCTCCACAGTTGTGTTAATCGGAGACTCGGGCGTAGGGAAGAGCAACCTGCTCTCTCGATTCACGCGAAATGAGTTCAACCTGGAGAGCAAGAGCACCATCGGGGTGGAGTTCGCTACACGCAGCATTCAGGTGGATGGGAAGACGATAAAGGCTCAGATCTGGGATACAGCCGGACAGGAGCGCTACAGAGCCATCACTTCAGCGTGAGTCGGTCACCTGACACCCCTCAGTGTGGGGAAATACTCCAGTAGTACAGTCACAACTGACACTTTATCCTTTAGACTAGATCACTTCAGATGAGGCAGAATATTGGGTGTTTTCTAACACATCTACCTGTCATGACAGGTAGATGACAGTTATGTTCATACAGCAGCTGGTGCTTTAAATCCTCTTGAGAAGAAACTGGTGCAGCTTAATGCCCTAAATGCATAAATGCAGCTCATAAACTTCAACAGTAACAAAACAAAGTGGGTTAATGGAGAAAACAACCTCACCACAAGGTAAAACTTTCTGCAGACACACTGAGATTTATGTCTTTGATCGTGTTACAGATACTACAGAGGAGCGGTTGGAGCGCTGTTAGTGTATGACATCGCCAAACACCTGACCTATGAGAATGTGGAGCGCTGGCTGAAGGAGCTGAGGGACCACGCCGACAACAACATCGTCATCATGCTGGTTGGAAACAAGAGCGACCTGCGTCACCTCAGGGCCGTACCCACAGACGAAGCCCGGGCCTTCGCAGGTACTGAAACTTAGAAAGAAAGAATCATTTGGTGGCACCAGTTTAAATCTTTGGTTTCAAGTAATATATAGGTGTTTATCTAATGTTTTTTTTATAGGTATTTGACATAGATTATGCTGAGAACGCATCACACAACACTTAATAGCATTGTATTGGTGGCAAGAAAGGAAATCAAACAACCGATACTGGGTTATTCTCTTGGTATTTCTGATAATTAGCACTTTCTGCATTGACTTTTTTCCCCACTTGATTTTACAGATCTTTATTTTATTTTATTTTTTTCTCATGTAAACATCACAGAGGATCCTTAATGGCAAAGACAGATAAACTTTATTTTTTGGAGAAAAAACAACAACAAAATTCCATTTAATTGGCAAATATTTAGGGTGAAAACTGTTTATCTCTTGTTAGGATAAAATGTTTTTGTTTGTTTTTTATAAAAACAGAAAGCAGAACTTCACATATTTGATACCTACAAGATGTTAATAATCTGAGAAGCCACGTGCTGCAGATAGGGGTTGTTTTTTTTAGGTGTTTACAAGAAAAAGTGAGCTATTATTGCTGTTCAATTTCTGTTTTTATTCTTACCCTCCAGAGAAGAACAATCTGTCATTCATAGAAACTTCAGCCTTGGACTCAACAAATGTTGAAGAAGCCTTCAAGAATATCCTCACAGGTACGCTCGTAAACTGAGGTCATAGACACAGATATCATGAAAGTGATTCATCCCTCTCAGTATTTAGAACACCGGTAATTGTCCACGCTTGTAAAAAAGAGGAAAAGGACTGCAAAGTTTATTCATGGACTATAACGCCTCAGACAGGGGTGAATATTTTTTCTCCTGCACTTCAAACAGGCGTGATATGTCCTGAATGTGCATGAATGTGAAACACACATAAGCTATTAAAGCGCAGAGGTTTATAAATGAATTAAGGTGAATCATCGACTGCATATGTGCCACGAGGACATTTAAAGAGGTTACTTCCCCAAACAAAACACACAAAATAGAACAGAAGTAAATCCAGCCTATATGTGCAGTGACTCATCAGGGACAATAATGAAATAGAAAAGTCTATACACAGAACGCCTGAGAGCATCACTGCTTTATACTCTATTATATTTTAAAGTGTTACGTGGGTCCTCTACATAAATAAAGACATTTCCACCATGAACTGATACAGGAAAAGCACAAATTGGTGCATAAACATTCACCAGAATACAGGAAATGAAGTATTTGATATTCAAAATGTCTTGTGGGAGGACACTCAGATTCCTACTTAATGTGTCCCCACCAATGTTCAAATGAAATCTACGCCCATGGTGGGATGTCAGAGCTATATTGTGCACAGTACTGGAATGTATTAATGTTTAGGTACTAAACCTTTGAGTAAACTGGGAATATGATCTCAAAATCAGGTCTAAAACTAGAGGCTGATAACAGAAAACAGCAGAAAATTACCTTTACTGTAACTCAACTGTTAAACTTAACTAGTGTCTGTCTTATGTAATTTTTTTTTTTTTAAAGATTTATTTTTGGCCTTTTATGCCTTTATTAGATAGGACAGTGGATAGAGTCGGAAACTTTGTGAAGATTCTCAGACATCCAGGTCATGGTTATCCTCGTAGTTTCAATCGTAGCATCTGGACTTGCTTGAGTTACTCGAAGACATTCCACCTCTCATCTTGGATGAGACTCAAGCAAGTCCAGATGCTACGATTGAAACTACGAGGATAACTAGGCTGTTTCAGTTTTAGGTACCTCACGTGCTTAGAGAGGTAAACCTGTAAGGAAACAGTGTATCAAAGTAGAGCATTCTGTTTAAAAATGGCTGATGTTTTCTGTTTTGTCTCCTCAAAAACAGAAATATACCGCATCGTATCGCAGAAACAGATTGCTGAGCGGTCTGCCCATGACGAGTCCCCGGGAAACAACGTGGTGGACATCAGCGTGCCACCGACCACGGACGGCCAGAGGGGGAGCAAACTGCAGTGCTGTCAGAACCTGTAACCCATGGCCACTGTCCCTCCTCACCTGGGTCAATTATTAATTGAAATCCACAGTGTTGATATGCTTCCATCTGCCCGGGGTGCAATGTTGTCTGAATCTGCACTTTTTTTTAGATAAGTGGAGTCAGTTCCATTATTGCCACAAGCGATCAATCCCAGAAAGAAGTGTGTGAATTGATTTCAACTTGTAATCTGACCCAGGTACAGTCTGCTACTTTGTAGTGCAAAAACAGGACTGATGGTACCACAGCTACCACAGTTACCCATGATAGAGTAGCAGAATAGCCTTGCCTGAGACCCTGTAGGCCTAGACATCTCCCTGGTAGACGGTTATCGCCACACATTGGAGGCCTGGGTTTCAAATCCTGCCTGTTTCATTCGTATCAGCAGTCCTGTTTTTGGGCTTCTCTCCTCCTCGTTCAGTCATCATCTCAAAAGTGGTTGTGACGCTGCTGACGCTTATTTCATTTTGTGTAAAATATATTCTTTTTTTTTTATTTTGATAGCTTGTCTGCTCACATACATTATATTAATGCCATGAAATTAAATTTTACAATATTACCTTTGCTGTCTCCTCTTTTTTTGTCATTTCTTTTAGCGACATATACAAAAGGACATCCTGTACTACTTATGGCTTAGGCCTCAAACAGTAATTTAAATGAAACCATCTGAGAAGCTTAAAGAGGGAATCACTCTGGTGGATCCATAACAACTCGTCTTAAATGTGAGACAGCTCTTCTAAACATGGCTTCTTTGGGAAGCTTAGGTTTTAATCTTTTGCAATGTAATCTAACCTTTATTGATCCCCTTGGGTTCCTTCCTTCTCTGCATTTGACCCATCCTATTCAAAGTTAACATTAACTATACATACTAGGAGCAATGGGCTGCCATGGTGCAGCGCCCAGGGAGCAGTCAGGGGTTAAGGGCCTTGCTCAAGGGCCCAACAGTGGCCACATTGGGGGTTTGATCCTCTGACCTTCTGATCAGTAACCCAGGGGCTTAACCTGTTACGCCACCACTGCCACTGTAATGTATTTTATAAGTAGAATCTTAGTATGAAACTTAACGTGGAGATACTGTTGCAAAACAACTGTTATGGACTTTCCCCCTGCAATACAGTGCAGTACAAGTATAAAATGTAGCATAAAGGGTTTTCAAAGTGTACTCTCTAACTGTTCAAATGAAACTGTTAAAGGTTTCACAGCACAAAAATATTAAATAGGAAAACAATTGAGTATTTTGACAAAGGGATCATAAAATCTCACTTTATGACTGCCACTGCGATTGATCATTAGATACATCTCTGAAGCCGACATCGTTAGAAGCTTAAACGCCCAAAACCACCAGGCAAACCACATTTCACACTAATTGAGTCCAGGAGTCCCTCATGTTTTATTGCACAATAACCCAACTTTCCAAGGGGATGCAGCAGGAAGACTACAATAACACAAAATACTTTGTTTAGCATATGCTGCATACATCGATTGACATCTCAAAACACATTTCTCTTTTGCCCCTTTAACCAAGTACCAGCCTGCTCTGGTACGTCTCTGTTTTTACATCGGTCAAAAGTCTGTAATCTCACTATTCCGAACACTGTGTCTCCTCTATTTAAAATTACATCTCTTGTGATGTAAGACATTACTACTGGTCATTGCTAGGCAGCTCAATTAATGAATGGTGCATTTACAAGTGGAGCAGGGCTGTTTGCTAATGCACTTTTATGACAATAGAAGAAACATCATCCAATTAGAAGTAAACACTTTCCCCCACCTTCAATACTATTTCCTTATACATTACTGCACTGCCGTTAAACGGTTGGAGTTAGTGTCATCCCATATACTACAATCTTCACTGGCCCCGTGACAAGTGTGATAAATACATGACGCCTCAGCTGCTGCCTGAACAGAAGAAGGATTTGTTTTTCACTTTTCAGACAGCAATGAAAAAGCTTCACCTGGAAAATTTAAAAGGGTTCAGATAATTGACAAGGACACTGGTACGAGCGACTGTCGCCCTCTACTTGTCAAAAAAGAAGAAGAAAAAAAGAATATTCACAGACTGTCAATCAAGTTTTTAGATTATTCTCCGCCGCTGGGCTACTGTTGACCCATTGTTCAAAATCAGCTAAATACATTGTGAAGGGGGCATAGGGGAATTATAGGTAGTGAATATGTTTCATATTATACTGTAGTAGCATGCTGAATCAGTTATATCCTGCTACATTAGCTTGTGTCTTAGTATTTCATAAGTTTGTGTCACTGACAAGAAGTCAGGCTGGTTAGTCCGTTATATCCATGTGTCCACATCCCAGCACTGGCTGTCCGGTGACAATTATGTTTTCGTCACCTGTGACTCCGGAATGAGTTCTCCCCAACACCACTGTTGTGGTCGGCTAATACCGTAGTAGTTTACATGAAGTGCTTCAATAAAAGAAAACAGAAGGAGAAAGAAGCTCTTCCCTCAGAACGGTCCATACGAAGTGCAAAAGTTCATTAATATGATTAATGTTGTTTTTAGAGAGTGCTTCAGTGGGCTTTACTTTAAATATTCCTCTCGCCACCACTCTGCACTCATACGATGGTCTCATCAGTCATTTTCTTGGTCGACTTGGTCGGCACTGAACGCTGGGTGGTGTGTGCCCCTTTCATGTCAGGCATGAGCAGGCGCACTTTCTGATTGGTCCTCCTCCACTCTGAGTACAACTGACAGTGATACCGAAATGACACCTGAGAAAAGTGGGGGGGAGTGAGACAAGGGAGGAAAAGTCAGACGTCAACAAACTGACACAGAGATATTTGAGACATAGTAGTACGGATGCAGCTCAGGAATGAGCAGCATGTCGGGAGCTCAAACCCAGTGAGCAGTAAGGCCAGTCCTTCACAATTAGTCACTCGTAATGATGCTTTTGCTGAAGAATAAAAGTGTTTTTAAGTTTATCATATAGCCTATTTTTAAAGACTATGACCCAGTTAAATAAGTCCACTTGAGGAAAGAGCAGAGCCAAGCTTGCTTTTTCTTATCGTTCTTCGTCAGCTATGCATGTGCAGGCATGCGGTGTGTGGCCAACAATAAAACAAATGATTGCTTTGTGCCAGAGAAAAACAAGATTCACATGCTCTCGCGTCTCCACCCTTTGACTTTGATCATGCGTTATTCAAAGTCATGGGAAGAAAGAAAAAACAGCACCCTGATATCTGAACAGACGTCTGAGTCTGTGGTTGTCTATGTATTGTGTCTGTGCCAGATCATGTTTGTTTTTTGACACCAAATGACTAAAATACCTAAATAATATCATCAACTTGTGGGCAAAAGCCAAAAGGGAGAATAACATTGACTCTGTGGAGCATCTTAAGTATGTTTTTCTCAGTTACGAGGGAATAACTTACCAGAGTCCAGAGGATGTAGATAGTGAAGAGAGCGATGGTGAGGGCAATGAGGCCAACAGCCTCCAGTCTGCTCTTCAGTTGCAGGTGGTCCTGGGCTCCCCTCAGACACAGCCACCCGGAGATAGCTGCCAGGGGTGTGATGAGAAGGAAGCAGGCCATGTCGCACAACAGTGTGCGCTTCTCACTGCGAGGTCCTGGGTCCTTCAGCCACTGAGCAAGAACAAAACACAGAGGTCACTGGTGCGGCTGAAAATCAGCTTTTTACGATATCAGCTCAGCCAGTGTTAATTTGATTGACTGATGTGTTTAGTTTAAAATGACTACTACAACAAAATCAGATGTGAGCTACCTCCAGGAAATAATTAATGCTGCTATTGAAAAACAGAGGGAGAACTCTTCATACAAGGTCAGACAGCCAACTCATCAATAGGAGCAAATCATCTCCTATGCTTTAGATACTATTTGTTGATACACACTCTCCATGGCTTCAAATTAATTTAACAGATGCTTACGAAGTGCTTAAACAATCAGTACAAGACCAAAGAATAAATAATCTCCCAGGTTTTAGACAAACCTGCTCATTTCTACCTCTTTTTATACAAACAAAAACATGAAACACATTTGTCCTCGCAGTAAATCGTCTCTCACCTGTGTGAGTGGTTGTGGTCTCCGTTCAATGGTGAACTCTGTGTGACAAAGTTCGCAGTAGCTGGTGTTGGAGGACGACAGCCACTTCTCCAAGCAGCTTTTGTGCACTTTACCCAGCGTGCCAGTGCAGTCGCAGGGTGAGAGCAACGTCTCCCCTCCAGCTCCCTCATGACAAATCCGACACATACCCACATCACTGTGCAGAAAGACAGAAGAGCATTGAAGACAAAAATGTGAGATTAGCCACATTCAATTTAATGACAGCATGTTCATTGGAGATAGTGAGCTCCTCGCTCTCTTACCTCTGCAAGCTCACCGCTTTGACAACGGTGGAGAGTGGGCGGCCATCTTTCGCCGTAACCTTGGCAATGTACTGGGCCTGCGCGGTGGAGTCAGACTCCTCCGAATCCTTGGACGCATCAGATTCAGCATTCCCCGAATAATCACAAAGGGAGCCAGGTAGGTGGCAGCAGCCTGACGACGACATGCTTAGCTGAGGGTGACAGCGATGGAGGTGATGGCGGAGGCAACTTCAGAAAAAGATCTGATCCAAAACCTGATGTCTTCTTCACTCCTCTCCTCCTCTGTCCACCTACAGAGCAAATGCCTGGTAGATGCTGAATAAGACACAAAGGATGGGTGACTTGGATTACATAATTACATCATGATGCCATGTTATGCATCTCATAAGTTTCTTTATATGTCTCAGTGATGTCATGTTGATACAACAGAGGGCCACAGACGATTACAGTAAAGTAAGTAAGGTATGTTCCAGGTCCTGGTCTCAAAAAAGCTGGAAAAATACAATTAAAAAAAAAAAAAGTCTTAAGGCAAAGCCCAAAATACTTCCTCACAGATTAGACAGTCCATTAATACATAGGTATGTTGTTAGGTTGAGTTATACTTATTGTTTAGATGTCACTGTTCTCCAAAAATGCCGTGCTACATTAAAAGAAAATGTTTAAAAACACACGCAAAAGGCATCTAAAGGTTTTATACTGGAGGGAAATGCAGCCATGAAATATTACAATGCTTTAAGTATTTTACTCAGTGTAAGTAATTAAGTGTATAAGGCTGATCTGGCTTCAAGAGACTGTGTTTGCAAGCACATACAGAATGCAGCACACTGCAGAGAAAATGTTGGGTTTTCAGGTAGACCTTGGGCAGATTGGAGGTGGGGGTTCAGGTAATCCTGTCAGAAACAAACAGTGTACCCGTCCCTGCAGCATGCCCTCCAGACCGACACTGTAAACAACGCGATTTGAAACAACCCTCCTGAAACTCAGGCATTATAATAACACTGCAGTGTGCCGATTGTGTATTTAAAGCTAAACAAACCAAGCTAGCTTCTTGATACTGCATCCAATACAACGTTATTCATTAAACACGGTGGCTTTGCACTACTGCCACCATATTACACGCCAAGAAAACAAAAGCTCGAACGGTTAGACTGTGATAGCAGCGTACATAGACATTTTCTACCTCTGTTTACACGACTGACATAAAATCCCAGAGCTAACGTTTATTATGTCGATGTGTCTGTGATTGACAGAGGACCGTTAATGTGTAACTGCCGTCAGAGGCTGCATTTATCTGAACACAATAACACCATGTAATGTACTCGACCAGCTGTCAACCAACACGCTGATATATGTTAGTAATGTGTAAAATATCGTAAACAAGGCATAAATAACAGACGTTAGTGTAATTTTACTCACCCGACGGCCTGCCTTTTCTCGCTTGGCCTTGGCCCTGCGTTGGCCAGACACAAGCTAACGGAGCTAACTGGACAGCCCTAGCTACAAACTATGACATTGACATCTAAACGAAAGCTGACGATACGAGGGGATACAGAAGACGACCGCATGCACTGTATCCTCTCCATGGCTGGTGGTGTATCTCCCTCGGTGTGTGTTTTGCGAAAAGCCGAGAAGAGACGGCTGTTTCTGCCAGGGCTGCTAGACACGGCTAACGAAGCTAACTGGCTACCAACGGGCAAGCCTACCTCGGCGTCCCTCAGCTGTGCAGTGGTCATGTGACTCAATGCTGCCTTCACAGTCAATAACAATATGGGAACGACAAGAGACGGCACCCGTTATTCATTTATCAAAGTGGTAAATGCAACTAGTATGCTAACATTGCCGGTATTTATGGAGAAATGTGTGAAACTATTAAGTTAAGGAGGTGAATAAACATGGGAATCCTGTTTATGAAGGTGGTATACAAAATCAGACTTTTGTCTAACAGCTCCATTGAAATATCATTTAACCCATGAGCATTAAATGACTTGAAAGCAAGTATAAAAAAGCTTAAAACAAAAAGTATCAAATCTATGTAGAATATTAAGTTTCCCTCACATTTTGCTGTTTCTAAGCAATAACACAAAAACCAC
>OMNN01082915.1:0-21644 GCA_900302755.1 Chromis chromis | reverse complement strand
CACTTCTCCTTTCCTTCTGTCTCTTTTTCTCTCTTCTCTCATCCTTTTCTTCTCTTTCATCCCCTCATTTTCTCACTCCGATCTTACATCCTTTCCCTTCACTCATCAGTTTCCTTTTTCGCCCTCCTCTCTTTTCTCATCAGCTCTCTCGACCTCTCCCCCATCTCCTCCCTCTTCCTCTCTTCATCACCTCCTTTTCTCTTCCCCTCTGCTGTTATCACCATTCTGCTCCACCCTTCTATCTTTTCTTCCCTTTTCCCTCACTCCCTAAGTCTCTTTGGCCAATTCAGTCTTGCAACACTGATGGATACTTTATAAAACACACACACACACACACACACACAGACTTCTTCCTATTCCTCTACATTCCTTGCAGTGAAGTAAAGCCTATTGTGTAATCGCAACAACTGCGATTACAGCTCCATGATTCATCTTTGTGGATTACGGGTTGCGCATTCCAAACTCTACGCCTTGCATTCCTTCAACACTTCTGGCACCAATAATCATCTGAGACGTTTCCGTTTTCCATCCATCAGGATTATTCCCAACACCTGCTGAGGGCAGCAGCCAAAACAGAGAGCTATTAAGTGTTTTCTAATTCTGTCAGGATGATGGGGATGATCTGTCTCTGGACCACAACACTTCATTCTGCACGAGAGGTTTGTGGGTTTGTTCCCGTTCTCACCTCCTCTGCACGGAGTAAGCTTTCATTTCAGTATCTTACAATATTAGGTATTAATGTCACTAGTAAGATAAGTACGGAGCCCCTAAAGGGACATTGGCAAAAAAAAAAATTTAAATCTAGTTTCTCGTGCGCACGCGAAACTATCTCGTGCGCACGCAAAACTTTCTCGTGCTCACGAGAAATAATCTCGTGCGCATGAGAAATAATCTTGTGCTCATGAAAAACTTTCTCGTGCGCACGCAAAACTTTCTCGTGCGCACGCTAAAACCGGCCGCACATAGACACCTGTGTTATTTCTGCAGCTTGAAAGACATCTACTTTTGATCAAACTGGGCTTGTAGCACATTGTCTACCTTACAACGATGGGAAAAGAGGCATCATTTATGTTTGACAACGTATTGCTAATGAGTTATTGATGCCGGAAATTTATCTCGTGAGCACGAGAAACTATCTCGTGAGGGCGAGAAAGTTTCGCGTGCGCACGTGAAAGTTTTGCGCGCGCACGTGAAAGTTTTGCGTGCGCACGTGAAAGTTTTGTGTGCGAGATAGTTTCACATGCGCATGAGATAGTTTCTCGTGCGCATGAGATAGTTTCTCGTAAGCACGCAATAGTTTCTCATGAGCACGAGAATGTTTCGCGTGTGCATGAGATAGTTTCACATTCGCACGAGAAACTACATTTTAAAAAAATTCTGCCAATGTCCCTTTAGGGGCTCCGTAGATAAGAGCATTGCTGCAACAGAGCATTTAATTTTTAAAAAAGGCAAAATATAATTAAATTTTTGTAGTTGTGTTTTTTTCTACGGAGCCCCTAAAGGGACATCGGCAGAATTTTTTTTAATGTAGTTTCTCGTGCGCATGAGATAGCTTTCTCGTGCGCACGCGAAACCGGCCGCACATAGACTCCAATGTTATTTCTGCAGCTTGACAGAGAGCTACTTTTGATCAAACTGGACTTGTAGCACATTGTCTACCTTACAACGATGGGAAAGAGGCATCGTTTATGTTTTGACAACATATCACTAATGAGTTATTGATGCCGGAAACTATCTCGTGAGCACGAGAAAGTTTGGCGTGCGCACGAGAAACTACTTTTTTTTTTTTTAATTCCTTCAATGTCCCTTTAGGGGCTCCGTATTTTTCTTGCTTTCTTTTGTTAACTTTTGTTGTTTACTCTTATAAAAAGACAGCATATTACATATTAATTTATACATATAATTACATAATAATACATACATGATTTACTTGTTGCCTTTGCTTGCGTACGTACAGATGTACATTTAAATACACAAATACATATGTGAAAAAAAATGATGACATTTAGAACTTTATCTTTAAATGTGGAGGTATGCTGGTCCAGTTGTTAGTAATGAACTGGTGCACTCCACTTCTTGCTCTTTAACCCTGTACAAGATAACACAGTTAAATGGTAAATGTATGAAAATGTGTTTTGTTTTTTTTACTGTTATTTTTGTTTATTTACTAAGTGGATTACTGTCTATTAAGTCACATGCTGTATGACAAAGTTGTGTCTCAGCCACTTCCCTTTAAATACACACAAACACACCAACTCCCACATTCAAACTCCGAAACCACACATAAAAAATGCACACAAGCCATCACCCACTCACAGTATCACACCTCAGTCTAACATATTGATGCCTCCGACTGCTTTGAGCTTCTGCCAAACCATCGTGTTTCACCACCATGGCGGCGCTGCACCAACCTCCCAGCAGTGCTCCGGATGACTAAACCCTCTCCTCACTGCCGCACCGCAACAAACACTCTGACACTTGACCCCAAAACAAAAACCACGTCACTGCTTTTTGTCAAAACATGCGCCCACGATCCCGTCAGGGCAGCAGGGCACAAAGATATCACATCTGATCTGCACACATTTGGGTTTATTGTAGACAAACAAGCTCACTTCTCCAGACAGACAGCGACATATGTATATATAAAAATAAAAGATTCCAATGAGTAAGATGGCTGATTAAAGTGACTCTTGAATGTGAATGTGATTATTGCTGCCAGATGTGCCAGCTCATGCATCTGACAGTATAATCAGACGCTTTCCATCCGTCTGTTCTTATTGAGCCTTTTGACTTTGCATGAAAAAATACAAATGTGAATGCCAGAAATTCTTTAAAAATTCTTAAATGTCACTAAAAAGTATGCTAGAAAAGCTTCAACAAGAGGTGTGAAGATGAATAAAAGATCATTATTTCTGATGTAAACACCCAAGTTTCAGAGGTGAGAGGTGTGCAGATGTTTTCCTCTTTTCTTTTTTTTGCTTCCAGCACCGTCTTGTTTAATTACAGCATGCATAGTTTCAGAGAGTTTGATCGTACAGGATGACTTTGTTGTCCATCTGTTGTTTAATTGCTATAATTTTAACGTGTTTTATTCTATATTTATGTTTATTGTAAAGGCATTACTTCTGTATCACTGTCATCGATCATTAACCCTTTAAGACCTGAGCCTCAAAATGTCCACCTGGTCTTTTTTTTTCTTATTTTGATTACAAAAAGGTAAGAAAATGTCCTGTGAGTGCTTGTGCCCATTTTTTCAGAATAAACTTTCAATATCTGGCAGATATTTACTGCCTATTATAAGAGTTACGGTAATTTTACGGTAATTTCATCGAGCGGATTCCTGGCGGGGCACGAATAAATTTACCGTAATGACACTATATTGGCTGTAAAGCGCAACGCCTCAGCTTTAAGCTTTCAGAAACCATTAGATTTTTTTCCGATAGCACAAACGGTGACATATTTACGGTATTCCAAAGTGCGCTAGCCCAAACGTGTCGCCGATGACGCACTAGGACTTAAAGGGTTAAATATCAAACCCATTTAAAAAAACACAAAATAATAAAAATGGAACTAAACATGTTGCAAAAACATTTATGTGATATTTGGAGTTACATAAGAGTTACTTGTGCTCAAATTCAGTTAAACTTAAACCCCCGATTGACACGAAACCGCATCTAGATTTTGCACACAAAAAAAATAATGGTTCTAATAAATAATAATGATTCAGAAAATCCCAGCCTGCAAGTTGACAGGATTGGTTCCTTAGGTTTGTTACCCTGGCTGTGTGAATCTGAGTGATAAGTTTAAAAAAAAACTTGATTTTCATTGGAGGGGTCTTTAAAATGTCATGTTTCCCATTGGGCACAGATGCTTAAATGTGCAACAGTGAGGCATAGTGTAGTTAAATCTACTTACTTATCTTCCTTGTATGCGTTAAATAAAATAGACATGACATCTACAATATAGTTCAAGTTGAAGTGTACAGTAATGGATGTTCCAGTGAATAAAAGGAGGTCATCAGGCCTTCACCCTAAAAATAACTGCGACTGAACAAATAGGTTCAGGTTGTTGTGTGAGGAGACACAGAGCAACAGTTGTCTTTGTGTATTTAGGTCAGCCAGTCCGGGCTTCATTTCAACCATTGAGAAATAAAACGCTTGAATTCAATCAGAGCGTTTCTTTAGACGGGGCACAGCTGGACGAACAGAGGCATCTGTGTGCATGTGTGTGAGTGATCGTTTATGTGCATGCATGTACTTGTACATGCCATATTTATGCATGTTTATTGGTGTCTTCAACTAACACACAAGAAACTGATCTGCTGTACAGTCCAGCCTTACTGTATGTATAGGACAGGCCAGCTGCTGTCATAATGCCACTGAATTACAGACCAAATGTATTTAAATAGATCATAAAGTTTTCTGGTACACAAATGAAAGAAAAGGTCCTTTCATGTAAAGTCAGCTCAATTGTATTACGTGCAGCACCGATGCATAAAGCTACTGTTTACCACTATAAATATAAAGAATGAAAGCGTCTAGTAAAACGTGAACCTTTAATGTAAGGCATTAGGGTTGTCCATTAAATTGTCTCTTTTAAGAGCTTCCTTGCCCAGGCAGGACTTATTTCCAGGTTGTGTTCCCTCCACTACTGAATGTTTAAGTGAGGGTGGATGATAGGAGCACAAAGCACACTGTAGGAAACTACAGAGACCCTTAGTTTGCATCCATCTATATCAGGTTTATATAAGAAAAGTACTTTGGTTAAGATTAGTGAAAGATTTGCTAAATGTTTATTAAAATGTTACTGGGAACCTTTAGCAAATTCTACCGGTGCCTAATCATAATATAGTCTATAATAGTTCGTCAGTATTAGTGTATTCTTGCTGAAAACAAATAAAACACATTGTCAGGGAACACTTTACCAATATGTTCAATATTTAAGTTTTTGCACATATCCCCATTTATTAATGATTAATATTTGCTTATTATGTTTATAGAAAATGTAACCTGGCCGGTACCTTTCCTCCAAAATAGATTTCCCATGGAGCTGCCTCCGCTCATGACCTGGTATGTTAAGATATTAAGATATATGTGACAGAATGACAGAGGCTAAATCTGCACTGCCTGAGAGGCCTATCTCAGGGCAGCCCTTCTCGGTATTTTTGTTGTTGTTGTTGTTGTTTTTGCAGTTTCCAGACTTAAGAGAAAACTCAGACCTCCGTTTAAGGTTTGAAAGAAAGAGTCAGATATCAGTCCCGCAGTGAAAGTCAATGTCTGTGCTGTTCTGCTGCAGAAGGCTCTCTATAGTCCCTTTTTTTCTCCACTTTCCACAGAGGAAATACTTGCCATTTCAGCAGGAGACGATCACAAACGGTCTCTCTCACTGAGAGCAGCTCCACTGCACAGCCGTTAACGACTAATGTTACGGCACACAAACAGAATCCACTGCAGCACCCATGACAAAAAGCATTTCTCTCTGCCAATATATCCGTTTTTTCAAAGTCACATGCTTTCCATCACGATCTATTAATTTTTCTTTTATTCAACCGGCGTAACCAGACTTTGACGAGATTGACAACATTCCAAAACTGAAGCAATTGCCCTTCTTGTGTTATGGGTTGTGAATTTAGTTACTAATGGTCACTAAAAACTACATAGTATTTCAGTCTAGTGAGTGTGATGCAATAAGATTAAAGTGATCAGAATGATATTGTGTTTTTTTTATGTCATTTACTGGACGAACCAGAGCAGCTCAACACATTAACTGCTGCGATACATTACAGCAGCCAGTGGCAACAGCAGCTCAGAATATGTAGAGACTATAGAAAGTCAAAAGAAAGTAACTAAACAATGGAAATGAGCTAGTTAACAAGATAATTGTGAGAGTAAGCTGAGAAAAACAGGTCTACATATTTTTAATACTGAAATTAAACATAGTGTTATTTTTCTTACATAAAAAAACAAAAACTATTCATGTTAATGATGTCAGTTATGATGATACTGTATTTACAGTATTTATTATAATAAATAAATAATCACTGCTTTTGATCCGATACTTAACAGGCAAAATATTTCATAAGACATGAAAGAATAAGATAGAAAATACGAGGGTTTTTAATCGTATCATTAAAAATGATGATATGCATTTCATTCCCTCCAGCTGCAGCCGCTGTGTGAAATCTGAATGCGAGATCCCCTCACAATGCTGCCATTTTCACTTGTGAATGCCAGAGCAGGCCGGGAAGACATTTCCCTCGGCGCGATTTATAGCTTCATAGATGCTATTTGCTGATGCGGACAAAAAAATATTGGAGCATGTTGCAGCCTCTCGTCTCATACACACCCTTTAATCAAAGACACAATTACAACCGGTAGTGTTTAAAGCTGCCTTCACTCCTCGACAGGTAGGCCGGCTGACCGTTTACTCTGTCGCTTTCATATGCAGAAACACGCCGAAAGTATACACACTGTGGAGAGAATTACAGCTTATTTGACCGTCTCTTACCCTTGAATTTAGCTTCGCAAAACCGTGTCTTTTTTCTGGTGCACATACCATTTGCTCGTTTTATAACACGGTTCATCTTTGGGTGAACCAAAGCGCAAAAGGGAGAGGTTCCACAGAGGCTGAGGATCTGTAGATTTCACAAAGGCACCTAAATGTAAGAAACGGCAGCTTATTTTCTCTCTTTCTTTCCCTCTCCTTCGTTCTAACAGTCCACATACAGTATGAGTTGTCGTGCAAATCAGCGCAAAAGGCCACACAGAAGCAGGAGCGGGGTTTGTCTGCCTCCACTAACATCTGAATGAGAATGTAGATTTAGTTGTAGTTGCACATGTGGATGCTGGCTGCTTGATTTGGATGTTTTCTGTCTGACTCCTACCTTTCACCTCCCCCAGCAGTTCGTTGGCATTCAGGCGGTCAACACGCTCCTTCCAGTCCTTGGAGAGGAGCCTCTCCATGCAAGACGGTTCTACAACAACAACAAAAAAAACACAGAAAACAGTTACCTTCATGAAATGATCACAATGTGCATATACCATCCGTTCAGATAATACTGCTGGTGATGCCTGATTGTCTTCAGTTAACTGTGACACACCAGGAGCAAGTGGGCAGTGACACAGAAGAGAAAAGGACAAGAAAGACAACAACACATTCCTAAGGATTGTTAGATTTCTTACCAGGACAACAAGGAACTATTTCCTCCTGCTTTTTCTCCCCCCCCCAAAAAAATAAAAAAAATGCAGCAGCCATTCAGCTGACCAAATGAGAATGTCTGCATTGTTCAGAGATGGGGTCGTATTTGTGGCTGTCTTCTTTCTCACAATGTGTCTCATAGCCTCAGGATAATAGACATCACAGACACGTGGTCTCATAAGATTCATAAAGTCCCATTTGTTCAATCGGAGTCCTGCTGTGAACTTTACTTAAACAATGAGAACTTTTCAATTCTTCACCAGACAGAGAGCAGAGAGACAAACGGAGAGAGACAGACATCTGCACATGGGCTAGTAGGAGTGTGTGTGTGTGACGTGTCTATGAAAGACACACAAGGAAGTACAGATTAAAGTGTGTGTGTCAGGTATCAGCACAGAAATGTAACTAAGTATATTTATTCTAGTCTTGAGTTTGTATTTTATGCTACATTTTATCTATGCTACACTCCATTTGATATATTTGCCAGGTGTAACTGCCATTCATTTTCAGATTATAATTTTACATACAAAACATGTGAGTTTATAAAATATGATGTATTGTTTTCCATTAAAGTGCCCCGTTGTTTAGGGAGTGAGTAAAGTCATCTTCACTTCAACTAGCTACAACATAAAGATGCTGTTTAAATGGTAAATGGTCTGCACTGATATAGCGCCTTTTTCTACCTTAGCGGTACCCAAGGTGCTTTACAATGTGTTTCTCATTCACCCATTCACACACACAATCACACACTAATGGAGACAGATCTGCCATTGGGAGCAACTTGGGGTTCAGTGTCTTGCCCAAGGACACTTCGGCATGTGGGGGGGGACCGGGGATCGAACCGCCAACCTTGCCATCAGTGGACAACCCGCTCTACCACCTGAGCCACAGCCGCCCGTTTAAGCTGTACTACTTCAACCACATAATACATTTTTATTTACATGATCCATTACACTACACACTACTTTCATTTTTTTATATATCTTTTTAATCATAAACAGGCTTTTTTTTTTTCAATCTCATATAACTATTTTAATATAAAGTTCCAAATGTTATGGTCAGTAATCTCCAGAAATGAATGAAGTGTATACGTGTGTTGAAAAGTAAAGTAAAGTTTCAATTCGTTATGATGGTATCTGCCTTTCCTGTATAGGATTCGAGTTGCTATTTCCACACACATGCCTGATTCACAGGAAATGATTCATGCACATAGTGTATGATGGAGATTGTCCTCTCAAAAACAAACCAAAAGAAGCAAGTAGCTTATTACGCCCCACGGTTATCTATCATTGTGACAGCTCCCGCCCCCTAGTGGCTGCAGTGATTATGATTGCAGCAACGGAGGCGGTGAGGTGTAGTAAGGGAGGAGGGTGGGGTGGATGGAGGGTCAACAAAACCCAAACACAGGACCTTCACACAGGACATTGGGGTTTGCACCCTGTGTGGGATCATTATTCTTCATTTTCATTTTTACTTTTCCAGGGACTACAGGTGGAAATTAGCTTTTTTGCTATAACCTGGCACAATGCATCTTTCCTGTATGGTCAACGTTAAATTGTGCACTGTCCCTGTATAAATAAAACCCATACCATACCATACTTTTACTTTCAGGTTTCACTCGTTGTTTGGTTAGATTTAGGCACGGAAACTACTCTGGTTAAATTTTTACATTAATAACTATGACATACCATAACATCTCTGTCAAACAGTCTATGTGTTTGTTTGGGTTACCTGCTGGTTTTTCATTAGGACCACTTTGTCAGATAATACAAGTTCGTGAAGACAACACAATGTGACACAATGAATCCTCTATGGTTTGTTTAGGTGTGCTGTAAACAGATAAAATGAGCTGCTCTCCTGCTGCATGTCAGTTACCAATAACCACCGGAGACACCAAATCAACCACGACAGAATCTTAAGGATTAAAGTTTTAAAATCTAACACTCCTTCTGCCACATTCAGGAATACAATACCTGCCTTCCTTGCACATACTGTACATGTTCACAAACTCCTTCAACCTCCTGAGTTTGCGTGTACACTCTGGTTTTCATGCCAGTGGACGCGCCACAGATGGTGTCATGGTCACGCAGGGCCCCATGCCGAGGCCTCAGTCACCAAGGACGTCAAAAAAAAAAAAAAAACACACGCACACACACACAAAAAGGAGACATTCTTGGGTGCTGTGTGGAAAACATGCCCCTGAGGGCTTGCCTGATTTAGAATGGTTAAGTCAGACAATAGCTCATTTGTGGTGCTTTTATCCTGACAAAAGGCGCTATAGTCATTCATAAGGGCACATGGTCTATTGTGAATGGCTTAATGTTTAGTTTGTGCGTATGGGCCCATTGTGCGGTCATGAGATGCCGTCCACCGGCCGAGCACAACTTCCTTATTGAGTCCATTAAAGCCCTGCATGTTTACAGTCGGATTATGATTGTTGTAAATAAGCTAATGCAGCCATCCAGATCACATGGGATCAATGTAAACAACGGGTGGGGACAATGGCAGTGGGGGAGGAGGGCAGACAGCTACATGACAGCTACATAACAAGACACTATTTCAAAAATTAAAGTCATTTCTGATGGTGATTTCCCATATTTGAGGGTAAAAAAACAGAGGGTATTTCCAGACAGATGGTGCACATTTTAGTAAAGTAATGTAATTAAGACCATTTCCACACCCCTCAGGACAATGGAATCCACCTGATTTTTCATAGATTCACTGGACAAGTGGCTCAACTGGATTTGTATCTGTGTACATCCCATTCAATAGGTGATATTTACAGTCAGCCATGCAATGAAGCTGTAGGCCCTGGTCAGGATAAGGGTTTTTTTTTCTCATCACAAGACCTAAAGACGCCGATGTGCAGTCGTTCATTGGGCCTTGTATCAAACAACATCACGGAGCGCAATTTATGGGAGCACTTAGAGACGAAAACACAACCTGTAACTCCAAGACACATCTGCGTAAGTCAACCGTGTGTGTACTCTGATGCACAATTTACACCCCTCGTACCGATAAACAGATCAGATGAGGAGACAGTGGGGTGCGGTGTCAAGGGGGGGAGGGGAGGGGAGGCGGAAGAAGAAAAGAAGAGAGGGTTGAGAGGGAGATGTTTTACCCTAGATGGCTCTCTATCCTGTCGCCCGCAAACGAGTCAGGGATCAAGTGCTGTTTAGATAGGAGGGCGGATAAAAATTCTTCGCCGTCCGAACGCCGGCTCCTTCGTCATGCCGAGGAGAAATGTGGAAGACAGATGGGTTAAGGAGAGGAGGGAGAGGGAGCATGGATGGGATGGGGAGGTAAGGAAGGTCACATGGAAAAGAAAAATGGGGCAGAGGCATGGGAGAGGTGGGATGGAGGACAGACGGTGACGATGCCGAGGATGCTGAAGGTACTTGTTTCATCTCGTGAGTTTTGAGACGAAGACGAAGAACAAGCAAGGAGAGAGAGAAGGTGAATAAAGGGAAACTGAAGAGAAAAGAGAAGAGATAGAAAAAGTACAAGTGAGAAATCCTTTGCAAAGACCCTATGAATATTAATGAGCACTGATATGTACACACAGATTTATTCCCTTGAATGAAAGAGACATTAGAATTATTGGACATAAAGCTTTTTCTCCCCCCCCAACACCGAGATCACTTTGTAACTTCAGTTTCAACGGCAGCAGTAACAATGACAAGACATACGGGGTTTAACGAGCGATAAAATGAAGTTAAGGAGAGGAGGAAGGAAGGTGAATGAGATAAGAAGTGGATTCAGGGACACCGTCAGAGTAAATCAGCGCTGAGGCAGCCAGCGAGCTGTTTAGGGTAAACACACTTTTATCACCTGTCCCCACGCCAACCTGCCAAGAGACAGTGTTTTGGGTGTTTTACATGAGCCACAGGCAACTTACTGTGTGTTTTACTGTGTGTGTGTAGGTGTGTAGGTGTGTGTGTGGTGGGCAAGCATCAACAGCCTCAAACAGCCACTGCCAAGAAATACACAGTGTGCCACAGTCTTCTACTAAGATTGAGTTTCTCTCTGTTACCTCTATCTGTCTTCTAATCTCTGTTTCCTTGTGCGATGTCTCATAATCTTTTCTCAACATATGATAAGATCACAGGATAATGTAAGCACAATAGGTCATTTAACTTACGCTGCGGCCGCGGCTTTTAATTCATTAATTCATTTCTCAAACGACAGTAATTTCAAAGTTTGTTACCACAAGTTTTAAAATCAGTGTTCATCATCAGTGACATCAGTACCTTTCACTTGTGTGTGTGCTCAGTGAGTGACTAGAGGTTTTCTCACAACAATATTTAGAAGTCAGGTTTTTTTGAAAAGCTTGGTTCAGTGTCACTGAGCAGATAAGATGTGGCTGAACATGTGAAAAATGTTCATCATGCCATGGAATCTATATGTAATGTTCCCTTCAGATTGTAGTGTGACAGCTGAAGGGACAGTGACACCTGGTTTTAGACGTGCAGTATTTAATGCACATTTCATATTCAACAACATTTTATAAGTTCCCTTATAAATCAGCTGACATAAAGTGTCTCATTCACATTCTGTCTCACACACACACACACACACACACACACACACACATGAAATTGTGCCAGAGCTCAGGAACTCGGAGCTCAGGAGTCTGCAGTCGGACGCCAAAGTAAAGAGAAAAAAACATTAATCTGAAAAATTAGCTAAAGTTAAAAATAACAAAGGCCAGTGTTCTAGTGGGTGCCTGATGTTTGTGTAACGCACCCGCAGCTGAAAAAACCATTCCGTGTCTTCACTTCGCTACTGAATGTGTGTAAATGGAGGCTGACAGCTACACTTTGCACTTCCAAATTTATGTCAGTGGTGCGACTTCAGCTGCAGACCCCACAGCATCAGAGAGAGAGAGGGAAAAGACAGAAAGACAGAAAGAAAGAAAGAAAGAAAGAAAGAAAGAAAGAAAGAAAGAAAGAAAGAAAGAAAGAAAGAAAGAAAGAAAGAAAGAAAGAAAGAAAGAAAGAAAAAGGAAAAAGCGCTAAAGAGCAAGACTGATAAGCACAGAAATAAATAATAAGGATAAGAAAAAAAACGCAGACAGGAAAAGGGATAAAAATACGGTGATATTAAAGAAAAAAAGGGGAGCGAGAGGTATATCAACAGAAATAGGCAGATAGGAAGAACGATAGAGAGATAGAGCCAGAGGAATGATAGAGAGAAATAGAGCAAGAGAGGCACAGAGCGAGCAGCTGTCCTAACAGCTGGCCAGCAGGATTGATGTCTCAGTGAAATAAAACTCAACATATGTCCAAACATGAGGAGACAGGCCAGCCAAGAGGAGGAAAGAGACACACACACTCGTACACAAGAAACGCACACACACACCGATATGAGAACGCTGGTGCACTCTGAGGCACTTAAACATACAAGCACGCCACACACACTGATTAAAGAATGCCGGTACACTGCTGAGACGTTTAATTGCACAGAAGGGGTATATAACGCACACATACACACACACACACACACACGTTTTCGACGGCCTAGCGCTGCTCGCTCAGTGTTGTAAAACCATTAAACTGCAGAGTGGTTAGCCTGGCTGCGTGTTAGCACGGTGTCCATTTCACACACACTATTTTCATCTGTCAGATGACACCCAGACTCTCTCGTCACAGAACATGGCCTGAGAAAGATGCCGGCCCTCCTCACTCGGTGGGGGGAGATGGGTTTCTGAGAGAGTAGCCCTATGTAACCCTCCGTACATACATCACCCCCCTCTCACACACACACACACACACACACACACACACACACACACACGCGCGCGCTCTTTTGCTGCCCGGCAGTATTCCCAGTCTGCTCAGAGAGGGCCACTTGTAGGAGCAGTATCACTTTAATCTGTTGCTCTAATCCGTGTTGATTTATGATGAATGCAGAGTAGAATAAACTCACAATATGTGACACATGACACCTCAATAAATTAGGAAATTGTCATGAAAAGTTGGAGAAGCTTAGGGAACAGATGGAGGGTGCACCTGTAGCTGCTATTTTTGTAAACTTTTTTTTTCTTTATCATTTTAATCTGCAGATTATTTTCCTCTTTACTACATTTACTGACTGGTCTGTGAGATGACAAAAAAAAATAGTGAAAAATGCTCATAGAGAGAACAACATGAATACATTTATGTACGTTTTTTTTAATCTACACAAAAGAATATTGCCAAAAAAATGACACAACTAAACCAGTGGTTAATAAAATGAATGCTGATGAATATTCCGTCTGCTAACTTACTGACAACAGGTCTGTAGCTCACCTGTCATTTATGTCTATAACTTCATTTGGTATGAAATCTAGGAGAATATACAAACTAAAGACTATATTGGACTGAGTTAAAATGTATGTAAGCTAAAATATATGTTTAAATTCATGCAAACACAGACTGAAGACAGCATTTGGTTGGTATACAGTCTATGTTCACTTGGTATGAAATGTAAGCTATGCTCTTTAACATATACAAAAATGAATCCATTCATTTATTTGACCTCACCTGCAGTTCAGCAAATTTTCTCAGTCCCCCACATTGCACGGGTGTGGCTTTGATTCACACTGGGGCCACCCGCGCTAAAAATACTCATGTGATATAAGGTGGGCGTTCTGCCAAAGGCGCCGCACCGTAAACCCTGCAGCTCTGAATTAAGATAAAGGACAGTGTTTCTACTTCAGACTGTATGTAAAGATGGACACAGCCAGGGAGCCAGAGTTGGAGAATGGCTTCATTGTCTACACCATGTCTTCTAGGTGGAGCTAGGACCTTACAAATATGGGAAGTGGGATGGAGAGGAATAACACAACATGACTGGAGCACATCTCATCAGTATGGTAACAGGAAAGGCATTGTATATATAATTTCAAATTGCACAAGAACATCCATTCCATGTCCACTGGCTGAATGCATATGTGTTCTTAATGTTCAATAAAGAGAGAAAAGATTGCATTATGCACATTCCACTGAATGATATATAAATAGAACGGGCATTAAAAGTCGGAACCATTAGGAAAATAAAGAACTTACAAGAACAAAATCTGAATATTAGAATTTCTTGAAGGTCACTTTAAAAAGAGCAAGTCATAATTAAAGTGAACCAAAAACTGTCTGAACCAAGCTATAAAAATACATTTTAAACATCACTGACACATAGCAAGAAGATAACAGTAATTATATCACAGCTGAACCAAAACAATGAGCATTAAACTTGCAAGTTCACCGGTGAATGAGCCCATCAAGTGTGATTGAACCTGTCAGTCACTGCAGACCAAACATGTCAGTCAAATCAGTCACGGTCCTGAAACACACCTCCCTTTGAGGCCTAATATCTACTTAATTATAGGATTATTTTCAGAAGGACCTGCAGAACTCCCATCAAAGGGAGTGAGTTTAGCTGATGACATCAAAGTGACTTGCAGAAAAAAAAAAAACTTATTGACTTTGTATTTCTTGAAAGAAGTTCTTTTTGAATGACAGGAGTTTTTGTAGCCTGGACCTAGTGACCCTCAGTGGTACTACACTTTAAGGTACTTCAGCACTGACTTCAATGTCAAGGGTTGGTTGTTGAAGCTTGGTTTCTACTGAAAGTGTGAGTTTAATACTGGAAAAGCCTGACTGCTGATCCCTGCTGTGCAGTCAGAGAGGTCAGACCTGCCCGGCATTACAGCACTGATATCAACAATCACTGCAGCCTGAACATCAGGAAACCACAAGGTGAAAAATCTCAGGCTTTAAAAGGCCTGTTGAGGACTCTAACTAACTTGGACAGATGGTGCACCTTATTTCTGACTGATTTCATTTCTCAACTGTCATTGGTTGTAAGAAGAAGTTAAAAAAAAAAAAAAAACATCTTTCACATATTCTCTCTGCCTCATTTCTTTATGCGAGAGGTGAAGAACAGTCAAGGAAGACTGACTGCTTTAAAAACTATACAAGCTCGGGCATATGATGCACCAGAGAAACAACAAGGTCAATTCACTTTGGCTTTAATTAATTTTAAATGTAAAGTAAAACATCTATTCACTATTTAGTAACAGAGCTTTCATTTCATTTCTTTTTGTCTCCACTCATATTTTTCAGGGTTTCCTTCTTTCTTTCTTTCTTTTTTTATTAATAGTCTATGAAGAGAAATGGCCTTTTTCTTTATGAACATAGTTTTGTGCATTTTTAAATACATTTGTGCCAGGCTTTTAATTAGACTGTATGGAGCCAAACTTTGTAAGATGTAGATATTCATGGAAAAATACAGAAAAAGAATGAAGATTATTAATTAATGAACATAATCACTGAACACGCTTATTGGGCTTTAAGTTATCAAGAAATTCAAATTTCCTGTTTTTTTTAATAGAATAAAGGAGCGCAAACCTGAATACACTCACACCCAAGGGACAAAATTGCTTCTTTGTCAAACGCACGCTCCCAAAACACCAGTTCAAGACCCAAGCTTCTGGTTCCACTTTAGGTTTGATATATGAAACCTTACCCTACTTAGCACACACACACACACACACAAATCGACTCAGACATACACACACTCCATACACACCCAGAGATGTGTGGTTCAGACACAATAGAAGGGTTGTTTTGGGGTCTGGCCCCCCCAGGGGAGCTGCTGTGGGAGGGGCCTGAGGTTTGGGTCGGGGGGGTCATGGAGACAAAAATCAGTCCGAAGGGCCGGCAGTGAGTCTGGGCTGAGTTGACAACAACTCCACAGCTGAACAATGCACTTTTAGGATCATCCATATAATAGTTTGACAATAAAACACACACACAGCGATCAAAATCAGTGTCGTTTGACGAATGACTTTGTATCAAAATAATGTGATGCCAAGTCACGTAGTCAGCTGGAGTGAGATAATGCGACCTGTGGAACTCAAATCAGTGCATGATTGTGGTTTCTTTATAAACTTCCTCTGAAAAATACTGAATATGTTCACTGTAGTTTAAAGTTCATGTAACATAATTTCACTACAAAAAAAATAGACAGTAAAAAAAAAATGCATCAGAGATTCTAATTATGCACCGGAGGACTTCTGATTAATTAATAAAAGAAGAAAGTGTTTGTGTTGCTAATGGTATTTTAAATTTTTCGGTTTCACAGATGTTTTTAATTAAAACAGCAAATAATGACCAGTAACTAAATATTCCCAAAGACTTTGTAGTAAACAAGTGACATTTTGGCAAAGTTTTGTTTTAGGGGGAAAAAATAACAGTCTTGTACAAATGCAAAGCTGACTGCAGACACGGTATACTGTTTATCAGCGCCATGTGTGTGACGGCTCAGTAGAGACAAACAGTTTTCATCACAGTTTGTAATGCAGTCAATTAAAGTCCACATTTTTGCAGAGCCACGTCAAACATGCTCCGCTGGCTTTACACATGATCTGTCTTGGCTGTGACACAAACAGTACTTTTCTTTCTTCATTACAGTTATATCATGTTGGCCTTCACCACATTATCAGGAACAATTTGGCATTTCGCTGAAATCCTCGTAAAAAAAAAAGAAAAAAAAAGAGGAAAAAAAGGACTTGATAAAATCACTATTTAATCTGATTCTTTTGGACGACATTCAAAACTGTTCTGACAAACCACATTGCATGCGCCCGTACCATATGCTGGCTGGCCTGCAGCCAAACTGAGCAGGAGAGGGCTACCAGGCATATCCCACTGACTGTATTTGTAGTCAAGACCCACAGGCTGTGGCTGATCATTAGTAAAGAGATCCCTATCAATTACAGAGGAATAGATTGAAACCAACCACAAGAAGTCCAGGGGGAGTCAGCTTGTTGGCAGAGACGGGGAGAGCAGTACTGACCACCAATCGCAGTTTCAAAAGCAGATTAAAAGTCTAAAAAATAAAAAATGAAGTTTATGTTTGGATAAAATACAGCCTCTCTCTCTCTCTCTCTACACACACACACACACACACCATGCTGCTCCATTGGCCTTAATATGGCAAGTTGGGACGAGACTTTGTTCACCAGCATCGAAATGCTAATCTACATGCACATACACAGAGACAAAGCTTCTACCTGCACACAATCACAGCTCAAGCTGCCAATCCCATAGAGGTAGGCAAACATAGTGCCAGAGCCAAGGCTTTGTTAATTAGCCAATGAGCTTAACTCTCGGGGCGACCCACCTTGCCTGTTAAGCTGTCATCACAACTACTTCCACCTGAGTGTATGATTCCATAAGCCCTCACACACACACACAGGTCAGAGGCACACGGGGCACGCCTCGCTCAAGTTCGTAGTTCGGTCATGCACTATAGCTTCTTCTCCAGCTTAGCCGCAAAAAAAAAACCTCACAGATGATTTAACCTTCAAGCAGTAATACTGACAGGCCCGGGCCAGTAGCTAAGCTGCTAATTGGAAGCAAGATCCATTTGTTGTTCTGTAACAAAAGAGGAATCTCGCAGCTAATGTTTTATTCCAGGTAGAATGTCACTGAACATTCGCAGCGCAGGTGTTGCCTCTGAATACACAGAGGTATGCTAGTCCAGGATACACATGATTGCACATCGCTCCCAACCCGCCAACCGGGCAGACCCCCTCCAGAAGAGAACATACGTTCCACAGCTTGAGTGGCGGTAACAGCAGAGATGTTGAAACAGGCTTTCAGCAGTGAGACAGAACAAAGCGAAGCCTGGCAGAATGTCTCTATTGTCAGTGAGAAACAGGGTTAGAGGAAGGCTTGGCCCCGCTCTGACCTCCTCTTCCAGCTGGGGAAGCTATTATATGGGTGATTGGGTGCCCAGCTCTGGCCTGGCCCTAACTCAAGACACAGTGCAGACTCCTCCAAACTGGACAACAGAGGTTTAAACACACAGAACAAGGCTCATAAAACAGTAGCTGCACGAGGAGCTGCAAGGGGTTACAGGATAGTGAAAATGTGGAAAATACAGCCCCTCAACTGCACAATTGTTTCTTTTTTCTGTATATAAATGACACCTGGCATGTACTTCACAGTGTAATGTCTCTATTAGCTATAGATAAGACTCTATGGCTCTGGTGTTATGTATCTGTGAGCATACAAGGTTTTACAAGGTTTCTACAAACTTGGTTTTAAAGCCTGGTTAAACAGTCATATTTGAGTAGTCAGAAAAAAAATACCTTTCTGCATTTTAAAGTTTGACACTTTAAGAACTCAGTTGATCTGCTTTATCAGGACTGTGTAGGCGTAGTTTCATCAGATTTGACTAACAGTAGGAATGCCAACAAGCTGCCCCTGAACTTTCCTCACATTCTGATTCGATCGAAATTCTTTATATCACCTTTTTTTTCCAACTAAGCCCCTTCATTTCATACAAGTGATGGCATGATCAAAACTGCATTGCGTTTATTATTCAACACATTTACAGTAAAGCTGAAACAGGACATGGGGGCAGGAGAGAGAAAAAAAAAGAGTGGTGAAGTTAACCATGATAAAAATGGAACGTTTTAAACTTAACACTTAATTATGAGTTATTACGAGTTCATGTTTCCACAAAAATGAGTAAATCAAGACAGCCATGATGACTTATGAAAAGAAAGCTGGGTTTGTTGGATCCTAGAAATGCATCATCATGTTACCACTAATGCCAGATTGGAAGTTGTGCTTTTGCCCATTTCCATATGATGGGAGGGGCAGCTGCTGGCGTTGTGAAACTGTAGCATTGGTCTGGGTTTTTTTATGAATACCTAATGTGTGCCTTGAGGTATCAGCTAAATCTGTTGTTTCTCTTTTTTAAATTCGATGTCTTTATCAGATAAACAATAAAAACATAGACATTCTGCATTATTATAGTGGATAAAATGCATTCCTGTTTAGGCTGACGAGTGACTGTCAAACAGCTTCTGAACAGCTTGTGAATGTTCAGTGATCATGAAAAAGACATGAGTGAGCAACGTCCCTTCCAATCTATGAAGCAGCGTACTGTCTGACTCGAAGCCTCGTCCTATTCAGTCACTCTGCATGCTTCAATCTCAGAAGAGAAAACGCAGATGTGTTACTTTTCTATCAGCTTCAGACTCAAGTCTAAGTCCAGATTTGCTGAACTCATAAATTAGCCACACAGGTGTCTGTTTTATAAGCCCTCTGCAGCCGTACAGCGTCGCCGTAATTGAGCCTGATCTCATTTGCAAATGAAACACACGAATTGTACAGTAATTCATACAGGCTCGGGTGTAAGCAGGGATTAGAGTGATGTTAAGTGTTTGCCAGGCGCCAGAGCTGCGCTAGGCACATTAGATGGCTGACTAAGTTGGCATGGAGGCACTTTGCCCGTGCCAGGCCCCCTTTAACAGCAGGTCGGCCCCCGGGAGGCTTAACAATACAGATAATCATAATTCACTCATCAAAACTGAGGGAGCTTGATTGCACACTTCACTGGGTTTAATGTCCGGCGATGTCAGGCGGCTTCCCAGGATGGTTCGGATCGGCATTCAGTTAAACGTGTCCACTTCTGACATTTTTTTTTCCCCCTTAAGGGCTCAAGGAGACAAGGTGAATTCAGATGAATGTTTGCTAATGAGGCCCCTATCAGTGTTGAGAGAGAGTTATTGTTTGGGTTATTTCTCTGTTTATTCCAGGCTTTTTATTTCCCATCCTCTCTATCTCTTATTTTTAGCTACAAAATGGAGGATGGAGGAGCATTTCCATTCAACAGCTCGTCTGGGCCCCACGTTTTTTTGTTTTTTTTTCTTCTGATGTTCCCTCATCCTGGCCTTGAACATTTTATTCAGCAACGAGCCTACCAGTCTAAGTGCTAAGTGCTTTAACAGTGTTGAGAAAGCCTTTTGTATGCAGTAAGCCTTTTTATCTAAACCATCACACAACACCGGCGCAAACTCAACAGAAATGCAAAAAATTGTCAAGAAAACGTCAGACCTTCACCCTCTTGGCTCGCGTGTTGTGAAAGTCCAGGTGAAAAGGACGTATTTTCAGCAACCAGCTGTGTGGTAATACAGCTACCTGACACAGTCTTAAAGAGTTCTTCATAAAGCTTTTAAAAGCTGAGGCTGCAGTTGCGTGAAGAAAAAAAAAAAAAAGAAATCTCCCACACTGCAAAGCGAGGCCATGTCTATTCATTAGAACTGTCACAGGCACTTAGGGCTCCTCTGAGTAGCAGACTGCTAACAGCGTGGCGACAGGGGGTGAGCGCAGCGCGAAGGCTAACAACGACATCATCCACACTTTAGCTCCGGGCTACAGTGCACAGAGGGGTCAGCCATGTTAGTCTTAGTGAGCGCTCAGTGGTTAATAGGGTCTGTTCCATTTGATCATACAGCCAATCTAACCTGGGAGAGCTCAGCTGACTGAGCCCTTTGCAGCAGGAGGCGGAGGACGAAGCAAAGGACGGCATTGTTCGGGCTTTAATGTGCTTGACATTTGAGTGCTGATGATCAAATCTGTCAGACTGCAAGAGAGGATTCTAAACAAACTACATTTGAAATGTCAGCCTAAGTGAACACATGGCGCTGAAGTATCAAAAGAAAAAGACTTGAAACAAATGCAGAATAAACCGGTGAACCTTTAGGATGTGCAGCGTTTGAATTACAAAATTATCTCTAGACCGTGCCACACCAGGACTCATTATACAGACCTATTTACCAGGGTGGCCTTGCACTCCTGTGTGTATTATGTTCTTTAAAAATAAAATATAATTCAGCTTATGACTTTGGAAGCCTTTGCCTTTACCTATAACACACAACAAAGCTTTAACGCAGAACGTGAGCAAGGTTGCCTGTTGGAGAGGGATTCCAAAAAGATGTGCTATAAGTGATTTGAAAGGCTCCTGAAGGTGAAGGATAGAAACAAGAGGAACAGCCTCCCATCAGTTGAGGTGAAAGAAAAATTGGGAAAAGACAATAATACAGTGAAGGTGACAAAGTGTCAACTAAATGAAGAAGCAAACAAATTGATAAAAGAGAAAAAAGGAGAAGGGTGTGGGGCTTTATTGCTCGGGAGGAGGGCTCACTTATCTATTGATCACCTCATTTCATTTTGAATAAGCTCATTAAGGGAAAAAAGCCAGAAAAAAAAGAAAAAAAAATACCTGTCAATCTCCATACGTAGAGTTACATTAGGCTCCAAATGAAATGCATTACCACAGCACTGCATGAAAGACATTTTTACAATGCGTCTTCAAGGATCGCAGCAATTCACATGAACATTTACAAGGCCCAGAAACAGAATTACTATTCGTGCCAGCACTGTATGATTCAGTGTGACTGTTTATATTGCACATGTTTATCTCATTTGTTTCTGTCTAAGTGTTCGCAACGTGATCAATGCCACTTGTTAGTCCCCGGGGATGGCAGCTCCGCTAATTAGCAAAGGAAGAGCCAAATTCAATACCTGGCTATGTTTTATTTTCTTTTTTTTTCCCCAAAGGGGAGTGATAATGTTTGGCAAATCTGAATCAGTAGTGGGCACTGGATG
>OMNN01082913.1:0-37985 GCA_900302755.1 Chromis chromis | reverse complement strand
CGCCTCAAAAGTCCCTGGAACCTTCAGAAAGTACACAACCGCTAGTAGGTACTTTTTTCGGGGTAGATTATTTACCCGGAACTACCAATTTACCTGGGTAAATCTGGTCGAAACGCACGTAGTTCCTCAAAAAGACCCTAGTTCCGGGGTATAGTTCCTCCGGTCGAAAAGGGGCTTTACATGCACTTCTACACATTTCAACAATTGTTAACTGTGTATGGTTTGAGTGTTGCTGACCTGATGTGTCGGAGCACTCCAGTGAGTCGACCTGTAGAGCATCAAAAACCTCAAAGTCAGACTTCTTCACCTGGATCAGGTTGTTGATGGTGCCAAGCTGACTGGTTACCACCGGCTGCAAAAAAAAAGGGCAACAATCACAGAGGTAAGGATCAAGCATTTATAACTAGTATTTGTGGCACACATCTTACGGGGTTTAGGAGAGGTTTAGATATCAACAATGTGAGTGAAGCCACTTTCACACAGTTATTACGAGGGCCCTTCACACAGCAAAGTCTGTAAGGTTCTTCTAGGTTTTGCTGACTAAATTCTATGAGAATAACACATCCCAGTTTGGATGGATGAATGACGTTTTAAGTTTAACTTCCATAAAGGCCTTCTTGTGTACGAGCCGGCTCGCCTATTAGGCAATATAGGCAAATGCTAGGGGCGCCGTGGCCTCAAAATTTCACCTTCAATATAATTATATTAAAACTAGTTATTACTATTAACTCTTAAAATGGAAAAGCTCACACTGATTCAAATGTAAAGCAATGCCCAATTAACATTACTACAAAACAATGCTATTCAATTTCTTTTGTAAGCGTATGTAAATCACAGATGGAGGGGGGCGCCATATAAAATCTCGCCTAGGGCGCCACATTGGGTAGGGCCGGCTCTGCTCGTATATATACCATTGTTGATGTTTATAACAATATAAAGTGTTGGATCTAACCATTTACATCAAGGGAACATTTTCAGAATTCATGTGTATACTAATGAAAATGGCAAGAACATAAATAACAATGTTACTGCTGTACCTCTGAGGGATCGTGGACCCACTGTCCATCTACAAAAAACTTGTACTGGTGCTCTCCTTCAGGCAGGTCCAGAATTGCTACAAAGTCATTATGGCTTTGGAGAGAGAAAGAGAAAGACTATTAGTGCAATATCAGGATGCCAAACTGTGAGACTACAACTGGCAGTAATGGTTGCAACTAGCACATAGTAGTAGACAGACATATTTACCATAGGATTCATTAAACCAGCACAATGTGAGGATGTACTTACATCTATTGCAAAATACCCTGTTTACCTCTTATTTAGTGGTATCTTTGTGCTCCAGTTATTGAAGGAACCAGCTATGTAGACCTCCTTCCCTCCACCGGCCCAGCGGATCACAGTGGGTCGAGCCTGAGGACCAGTTTTAACCAGGTCATCCAGATCTGGGGTGAATTCTTTCTCTCCTGATGCCTAAAAGCAAAAAAATATGCAAATGTCAGCTGCAGGCCATTTTTAGAGAAATGATGTGAAATCTGAAAGGTGTGCTTGGACATCTGTAGTTTAGTGTGTGTACCTTGGAATCAGGTCCGTGGGTGTTGAAGATGTTGGGGTCATCTGTGCTGTCCACCATCTTGCTGCTGTGCTCTTGGTCTTTGTGACTCCCGCTGCTGTCTGAGCGGTGGGCCTTGCCTCCATGGCGATCTCCAGACACTCTGTCACTTGTGTTACCCATAATGCCTCAGTATTTACGATGTCACTGGAAAGAAACGACAACTTATTATACACCATTCAGGCATAACATTATGACCACCTGCCTAATATTGTGTTGGTCCCTCTTATGTGGTCAAAAATGCTCTGAACCATTGGGGATGGACAAGAGGACCTCTCAGGGTGTCCTATGGGGTCTGGCACCAGGACTTTGGCAGTGGATCCTTTGGGTACTCTGGGTTATGCAGTGGGGCCTCTGTCAATCAAACTTGTTCCACTGCATCCTGTTGATGCTTGATCAGAATGGGGTCTAGGAAGTTTAGAGGTCAAATCAACATCTTGGGCCATTGTCATGTTCCTCAAGATGTTCTGATTGTTTTAATGTTGTTGCCATGTGGTGGGGTGCATTTTCCTGTAGGGGTAGGCCAGTTACATTTGGGATTTCCATTTGTATGAGGGAGTGTGCTTGTTCTGGGACAATGTTTATTTGGGTGTCTAAGTCTCATCAACACGGATGTTAAAATCCAAGGTTTTCCAGCAGAACACCACATAGTACCAATATGATCAATGTTGATCACTTCACCTGTCAGTGGTCAGGATGTTGTGGCTGATCAGTGTATGCATGAGCAAAAATCATAAACTTTTACTTTAATTAAGGTCAGTAAAATGATATGTACCAGCGATAGATGCTTCAATGCATCAATAGCAATAAGAATATTGTCTGATGGTTTCACTTAAATGCATTCGGTGCTAACCACATTAAAGCACAGAGTAAAGATTTAAAGTTCAGGTGTATGAAAAACCTCCAAGCCTCATTGCTCTTAAACACCTTTCACATCTCTTAATATAATGGGTTTTTTTAGATTTATTTTTGGCCTTTTATGCCTTTATTGGATAGGACAGTGGATAGAGAGTGAGGAAGGACATGCGGTAAACGCCTGAGGTCGGAATCGAGCCCGGAACAGCCGCTACGCCTCGTCACTTGAGTCACACGACATAACCATTAAGCTATCAGCGCGCCCCTTAATAATGAAATGTTGTATGTAAGTGTTTTTAATTTTCTGTGTTAACATTAAACTATAAACTGTGTACCTTGATAAGTAGGTGATACTGGGAATATTGAAGGTAAGGTGGTTAAATACAAAATAAACACTTTTTCCTCTTGGTGCTTATTAAAATAAAACATAAAAAATGACCAATAATTATCGACTGAATTGAAACATTATACATTTTTAGCTACACCACGCAGCCCTCACTGTGATTTAGGCAGACCTGTCAAAAACTAAAAACAGATTTAAAATGCCACATAAACAGTGAGAGCCACAATCCACACTGGATTTCTTCACAGCTGATGTTACTTTCATGTTTCTTGTTGTGTAGAGCTGAGAAGAAGTAACCACAGTTTGTTATTGCTGAATCTTAACAGGGCTGCAGAATCCATGTTCTGCTGCTTTATTATAAGGCTACCTTCTTGCATGTCAGACTAGTTGTACCAATGCAAACCTTGACATACAACTGATAACGGATTACAAACAGGAATGTTACTATGAAGATCAGTTACAGTGAATGACAGCCACCTGCGTTGGCTTACCTCTCATGTATTATTATTACAATGTGATGACAATACATGACAGGCACATACTGAGGCTAGTCACAGCCTGTTGTCACAGCCTATGACCATTCACACGGTCAATGTTTACATTAAAACACAATTTAATGTGATAAAAAGCATCGTTAATACAGCGAGCAGCTGCCACAGCCATGCAAAATGCTAAACGGCTTTTGAGAAAGGCTAAAAGGCTTATGGGAAGCTAGACAGGTAAAGGAAGGTAACTGAAACCTTGGCTGTTACTGTCTGTGAACCTGGACCTGCCAGAACAGATCAGACAACAACCACCGCTTAACGATCATCTGTCAGACTCCAGTTAACGCCCACTAGCTTAGCTTCAGGATCAACAAGTCTTCAGTTCCCGAACTAAATTATTGGTAAAATTACACAACAAATAAAAAGTTATAAGTGCTGATAGCCTGCTAGCTGTAGCCTACCGTATCCCCGCTGGCAGTTCAGCTGTGTCCACCTCAGGTCACTTCGACAGGGGAATATTTTTAGCTGCTGCTTGCAGTTAAAGTTAGCTAGCTGCTAGCTGCTGCTGTCTAAAAACTAGCACGTTGTTTGTCGTATTTAAGACGTCAGTGTCGATTAATGCAAAGCGACGGAAACGACAGCTATTCACCGTGTAGTAAAAATAAAGCGAAGAAACTCACCGATAGCAGCTGGTTGTTCTGCCTGTAGTTTGTGTTTTAGCGGAGGGCCCTCCTCCGTGTGTCTTGAGCCCACCTCTTTACAACAACTGCAGCGACGCGGAGCTTCAACTACGGCGAGCCGTGAGGACAAAACTATGTTTGAAGGTATCAGCAGGGTGAAGGACTACGAGGTCGTAAGTGAGGAAACACCAGGCATGGAAAAGTTTGGCCACAAATATGAATAATTTAGAGAAATTTTCAAGGGAACTCGAAATTGAATAGAAATTATTTTATGACTTTAAAGCAGAATAAGTATACACTGGGTGGAGAGGTGTGTTGATGCTCTCTTGATCTAACCTTAATATCAATAGTAATATGGATATAAATATTAACATTTTTATAATTGTTGCCAGCTATGAAAGTTATTTTTGCAACAATTGTGAAAAATATTTCTCTCATTTAGCTAACATTGATGTATTAGGGTGATTGAAGATATTTACCTGATCTTTTATTATATTTTTGGAACATTTTAGAAATATTAATCACAAATGCAAGCTGATCTTCTGCTTCCTCACAACAACCCTGCTGGAAAGTAACTGAGTACATTTACTCAAGTATTGCATGTAAGTACAATTTTGAGGTTGTGTTCTTCTGAGTATTTCGATTTTATACTACTTTATATTTCCACTTTGCTACATTTCATTGGGAAATATTGCACTTTGTACTCCATTACATTTATCTGATGGCTGTAGTTGCTAATAAGATTACGATTTTACACAGAGGGTAATATCCCAAGCCATAAAATACATTGTTAAATACCTAAGCCAGTGATTTCCAAAGGTTTTGGCTTCTGGCATCTTAGTTGGGGTAACATTTCAGATGTCTGTTAGTCATTAACAGCTCCACCAAATAGTGATGATTACCCAACATTGTTTTATTTCAATAAATGTTCAAATGATCTAATATCTCACCAAAAACTTAAGATTTGCGAAAAATTCCAAAACACTGAAAACAATTTTGTGTATCATAACTTTATTTTTCTTTTTTCCTCTCACACTTTTCATCTGACCCCATTTATCTGCAGTCCCTGTATATAAAACTGTACACAAAGTGATTCAAACTAGCACCTGCAGCAGCTACAACAGTAACATGCTGCTGTCACACATCCTCATGCATCACTGTTAATGATTTAATGATATCATAAAAATATATCTGTCACAGGGACTAAATCAGTACTGTAATTTAATACATCTTACTTCTAGTATGTATGTTCTTTTACTTATGATTTTTCATGCAAAGCTTTAACTGTTATGGAGTAATTTTACATCATTGTAGTGATATTTTTACCTTAGCAAAGGATCTGAATCCTTTTTTCACCACTGCACTACAGTATCTCTGCCAGATGCTATTAATAATCTAAGTTTAATACCTGTACAGATGCCAACAGATCAAATTCCAGTTCTGTGTGGAAATGCATCCACGTGTTTTGTCTTTACTGACCACCAGGTGAAGCTTTCAACACATCTCAGTGATCTTCAAACCACTGATCCCTGTATTAATTTGAAGAGCTGACAACGATTAGACCATCGACATGAAGTTTGAACAACTAACAGCTTAAGACCACTTTCAACCTCATAAAATCCACATGAACATTAACTTATGCTGAACACAAAAGGCTGATTGTCATCTTGCATGCTCCATAAAAACCTGTCACCACTTGGCTGTGAGACAGAACAAGAAACAAAATGTTAACTGGAACTGGATCCTGCTGTGGGTCTGTCTGTGCATGTAGAAGGTAGGCGTCTGTTGTGTTGAAATGAAAAGTGACACATGACAAAAATATGTTCCTTGCAAGTATTTTAGTCCAGTGACCAGGTATTATAGCTTTCATTACTGAACCCATGAATAAGAATAACTGAAAACATATTTATATATATACAGTACATAAATACAGTATATATATAGCTATAAAGTGAATCTCCTGATGTTAAGGTTTACACCAAGAGGCTATAAGGCACAGTTAAACAGCTATCCAATACAGAATGTGGGATTAGTGGTTTTCACATTGCACAAGATGTGTGTTTTCATACACACTCTATTCCAGTGTTAACGAGTATTGATTTTTGAGGACCACTTATTTTTAAGTTGACAGCTGCGTTTGGAGTGTTGTTTGTCTGAAGCTGATGTCACTCCTGGGACAGGCGTTTACAACCTAGAGAAGTGTTGGATTACCGCTACAGTGTGTGAACATCTCAACTGACATAGTGTTATTTCTGTCATTCTGAGAACACAAACATGGCATGGGGTTAAATTACACTTTTCTCCAGAAAAAAATGTTTTCCTTCATTGCGCCCCATTTGTGTTTCATCACAGTTTCAAAGAATGACAGTGAAATAAATTAACTTATTATATTTACTATTTTTTTATATGTGCAGAACTGTCTTTGTGTCAAGCTTTGTTTTGGAGAGTGTAAATGAGAGCAGTGTATAACAGTAGGGACAAAATTTAAAGCATGCGCACTACAAATAATTAATGCGTTAGCTACTGGCAGACAACTCTTGTAACACACAGGTTTCCATGCGATGAACTTCTCTGTCAACTGATGGACGGTCATGCTTCTGTATGCTCGATGTCTGTCTGTCTTTTTGGAGTAAATTCAGTCAGGAAGTGCTCTTTCTCATTTGGTCACAGCATCATTTGGAGATTCCCAAGCCAGTTTTCATGTACTCGTAAACCACGTAGCTAATGCTGACAGCAGGAATCACTTTCATGAAGTTTGGCAGGATACCCCGGTAGAGTCCGAAAAAACCATCTTTGGCTACGATCTTCTTCATCAGTGAGGTCATGGAAGGCTGGTCTGACGCATCCAGAGACGCTGCAAAGAAATAATTAAGTCAGGTATGTAATGCTGTATCTGATGACACACTGTTTATACTGGGGCTATATGTACGAGACGGCTATACTGACAAAGTTTTCACATTAGTTGGTGTAAAAAATGAACTAAAAACAATAATAATCCCCAGAATTCTTGTAAATTGATGTCAGTAAAATGGTATGTTTTGTTTCGTTTTCAAATGTCATTTTTGGTTTCACTTTTTGCAGAGTCAATTTTACTTTACACCAGCAAATACCTTAAACCATCATTTTATCTAAGAATGTCAATGGAATTCAAAAAGTATGCCCCTCTCTGTTGCAGCTCCTCTGCATGACGTCTGCACTAACACAAGTATATGATAACATCAAAGATTGTGTACCTTTACACAACTGTGTCACCATATAAACATCTTGCTTTTCTTGGCACATATTCTGCACTGTGTAATCATGGGCCATTCAGGTTTTGTCGTTACAGTTACCTTGTGCCTGCATCCGTGTGCGTACGAGTGCGAGCGGATAGCTGGCCAGCTGCCCACAGGTACTAGAGATGGTCCCGCAGCCCAGCAGCACCAGAACTCCAGGGTTAGCTGAGTCTTTTGCGTAATACGACAACCAAGTGTTCTTCAGACTCTGAGACACAGGAGAGAGGTGATACGAGAACTGAGAGCTCAACTACTGTAATGCATTCCCCTGATTAAATGTAATGCAGCCCTGCAATGCAAGATGAATTGTACATATAAATGAGGTAATTAAACAAAGTGCACTAAAGCTGCAGCATACATCACGAGTGCCTGCATACCTCATAAACAGCGAGGTCTATCCCGGCGTAGGGAATGATGCCCAGTAAGTTTGGAATGTAGCCCTTGTAGAAAGCTTTGACACCCTCGTTCCTCAGGATCTTCTTGGCACAATCAAACATTCCTGCGTACTGGCCTGTTTTTCTCAGGGTCAGTCGAGTTTTTAATACCTGAAAGTGAAACAGCACAAAAGAAAAAATAGGTACTTTTGGTTTGTGTGGTATTTTGCTTGAAAGGGGAAACTTTAAAGGTGCCATATCATAAAAATCTATTTTTATTGTCTTTTGTGATTATTATAAACTTAGAGGTCTAAAATAAATGCTGTTTACCTCAGCCATCCCTTAAGACCCCTCACAACTATATGGCCTCTGTTTGCCTCAATTGTGCTCACTGTACTCACAGGTACTGAATTTTAATACATCTGAATTCCAAATAAAACTGTTCTCATTTACATACTTTTCTGTTTCTGATGTCAGACAATGGAACCAGCATCAAATATTAACCAAAACGCAGCCCATTAACACTACAAGTTAACCAGTAATCAGTTCAGGGCCATTTCCAAGGTGCAGCTCTGCACCAATAAAATACTGATTTTATAACTGTAACATTGTCTGACAAACTCACTATACACATTATTTAAAAACAATGGCTGTGCTGTGAATTCAGTGACATGTCCACTTACAATTATCAATCTGAGAGAAAGTTATAAGGGATACAAAGTCCTAATGTCTCACACTCATTCACATCTGTGCCTGCTGGCCCTGCAGTCAACTGTTTGGCTCTGTGCTGTCAATCACATAGAGTCTTCTTCCTGAAGGAGGTCTGGGCAGCAGCAAATCAGCTGCATTTAAAGCTACAGACACTAAAACAGCCTGTTTACACCAGGGCTAAAACCAGAAGTTAAACAGTCATGAAGACATAAACCCTCTGTGCAGTATTTTGACCTGAGAAACTGAGACCCACAACTAGGGGCATGTGAGACTTTTATTAATGTGCTGAAAAAAGGCACAATATGGGACCTTGAAAGAGCTTTAATGTGATATCCTTGCATCCAGTGATGTTGTAAGATGACTAATCTTACCTCCATTGGGTAGATGGCTGTCTGTGCTGTGGCCCCGGCCAGAGATCCAGCCATAAACCTCTTGTGTGTCTCAATCTTCTTTCCCTCCGATGTTAACAACTTTTTATACTGGATTAGAAAACACAAAGTCAATAATGTTTAGCACATCACATTGTTTCTTATAAACATCTAATGGCTACAAACTTGGACATTTTAGAGGTAGCTTTCCTTACTTGTTCATACGACATGAATTTGATTGCTGTCTCGGGTGCGATCTTCAAAACATTGATTCCGTTCCCCCTCCACAGTGAAGCCAGACCTCCCTCCATAATCATCTGCTTGAAGCCCCCTACCAGACTTATCTTGTTGCTCTTAGAAGAATGAACCTGCAGAACAAATAAATTAATTCAGCAGGACACTTTCACATCACATCTATTCATCTGTTTATTTCATACTACTCACCTGCATGAAGACTTTCACTCTGTCCAGTGGGGCAGTACCAGTGCGAGAAACGGCCCCCGCCATTGCACCTGCAGCGAGCTGCTTGTACCAGCCACCTGAGCTCTTCTCCTCCTCTGTAAACTCATCTGGGATGGCAAGACTGTCACCTATGTCCAGCACCTAGTGATTACACAAACACAGTATTCAAAATCACTTATTCAAATCACGTATTCAAATCACTTGAATCCTTGGAGTCTGGTACATTTGATTTGTCTGTCTCAGTAGATCCTCTCACTTGAAATACAAACACACAATCAATGGTGAGCCTGTCTGTGTGTAATAAATAATGATGTTATATATCATATTACTTTGGCTTAGAGAATCTACCGCCGTGTCAAAAAACTTCAGCGTAACAACTTCTCCTTTTGAGGTCTATTTTTACATGTTGTGCCGCAACTTTTTTTTTCAACCTTGACAAATTACCAGTTGTACACTGCAGGGAGGGCAACATTTACACAACCTTCAACATATGATTTCAGCCAGAAAGCTGATAAATCAAGATAATAGCAGGCTTTTTTTTTTTTTTACTGTATACTTGCTGAAAAAGGTGAAACAGGTAAATGTGGAAAAGCAAAAATACTGTTGTCAGCCTATTTTTCTTTACCAAATTGATTTGAGCTCCTTAACCTTCTGCAAGAACTGCTTGTGAAATCATAATCACTGAGCTGAATGTGCCCTCGTCTCGCACGCTTAAGCTGTTTCAGATAAACAAAACCAATGTTTTTCCAAAAGCATGAAGCTGTCTGTGAGAAACACAGTACCGTGGCAAGTGAACGCAACACTGCAGTGACACACAGGTTGTCCTGCAGTCACTACCATGACACATTTATGGTATGGAAATGCCTTATTCAGCAGAAACAGAAAGTCTATCAAGAGAGGCACTGTTTAGCTCACTGACAGAGCAAACATCTCGTGCTGCACAAGTAACAAACCAGTCGATTGTATCTTTCTTTATACAAGGAAGAGGTGGAGGAGCAAGCCGAGGGAAACAAGAGTGCAGTGCTGTGACCCAATTATCTTGGCCGGTTTAGACTTTGAAAGCTGCTGCCTCAGTGTGAACTGCAGACAAAATCCATAATATCTAACACATGAGAACGCTGCAACATGTGATTCACTCCAGAGCGGCTGCATCTCCATGTGCTGGCAGAGTGTATGACATAGTAATGTGACTCATACCGAGGAGTGTTTCCAGTAGCGGATGATCTCTTCCAGGTTGTGGCCGGGGTAAAACAGGAAGTGTTCCCTCCACTCGTTCCAGTCGACCATCATGGTCCCATCAATGTCCATACTGAGGAAACACAAACACAACTTTTTACCTATGAGGTGTTGGAGAGTCGTGCTGCACTGCATTGTGCACATGCAATATGTTTGAGCCCATTTTAAATAGACAGTGCATAGTAGTGGAGGTCAAACCTTTGCAGGATCTTCAGTGCATCCTCTCTGCTGACATCTATGCCCAGCTCTGCAAGGGACTGCTGGATCTCTGAGGCATCAATGCGCCCTGACACATAAAACAAACTCTGTTGAGATATGCTGCAGTGTAAACAGCGGATATGTGGCAGTGTAAACATTCACTGGCATGTGTCTGCTGCTCCTGCAACTTCACTCATCTCCTACCATCGTTGTTCCTGTCCAGGCTTTTGAACGTCAGCAACAGCTTCTTCTCGTGTCCCTTCAGGTATTTGGTGAACTCGTTGAAGTCCAGACAGCCGTCCTTGTTTTGGTCACCAGACGACACGATTTTCTGCAGAGAGGAGACACAATCTTATGGTTCATGTTGGCGTCCTGCAGTGATATTAGTGTGGGAGAGAATCAGTCATGCTACTATGGAATGTCATGCAAAAAAACCGAGCAGGCCAGGACTTGACACTCATTTAGGATCCCCCCCCTAGTTGTTACCTGTGCGGCACCCAGGCGGAATATGCCCATCGCCTTGAGGCCCGCTCGTAATTCGGCCACATCCACTTTGCCATCTTTGTTGGTGTCGAGCCTCTCGAACAGATCCTGGTATGACCTCTGACTGTCGGCATCCCAGCACCGGGCGTTTGATAGTAAAAGCGTCCGTAACGTCTGGTACATGGTGGAGCTAATGTGGAAGCTGCGTGCAGACGAGGCGTCCTGCGCTCAGGATCCGATTATTAATCCATGTTGAACATCAGGCATGAATCCTGCAAAAAAATAATCCACACGTGAGCTCGGCGTTAGCGATGAAAAATCTGCTTTCTGTTAGTTAGCGTAGCCGCCCCGGTGGAAGGTGGACTCCGTAGCGTTTCTGGGGGAACTGCAGCAGTCCAGGGCGGAGCGATGAGGGCGACGTAGCAGCTCGATGTTTAATACGGGGAAGCGGGAAACATGGACAAACAGGAGTGCAGGAATGAAACACCCCCTGGATTAACCATATGCATAATCCGGATTAGGCTGATCAGAGCTAACTTTATCATCCCCCTTTTGCCCCGTGCGATAGTGATGGTGCATTACAGAGGAAATGTAATCTCTCCATCTAGAAGGACGTGTCAGTAGAGAAACAGTCAGAGTAGAGTTTCTGGCAGTGCCGTTGGTCTCCAGCAGGGGGCGACGTTTCACCGCACAACAGGAACAAGACTTATTAAAGCCAAATCAGAGGTTGAGGCTGCACTGAGCAAAATACATGTAAAAATATATATATTTAGGGCTTTTGACACAGTGTTTGACAGAAAGTCAAAGCAAATAGTTCATATTTTTTGGGTTTCTTTGTATAATATGCAATATCATGTGTAATATATAATTTTAATATACAATATGTCAATGTAATGTGCAGTTTTTCATTTTTCAAGCACAATATTTCAATTTCCAGTGCAATATTTCATAATAATGTGTAATATCACATTCCTTCAGTATCACAGCTAGCATCACTTCTTACTTTTCTATTCTAGTCTTATTTTAGTGTAATATATTTATATGTTATTACATTTCTGTTAGGTACTGCCTTTAGTCTCACATTATATAATTTTGTTCTCTGAGCAATATCTGACGCAAGAATTTCTATGGGGATAATTCATGTTTCCTTATCTGATATGATATTATAAGGTCTTCATCTTACTATGTGAAGGGCCATGAAATGACTTACAAGGTTACAATTTCATTTAGCAGACGCTTTTATCCAAGGTGACGTACATAGGTAGGTAGGCGGGGCAGCATTAAGGACCTTGCCTAAAGGTCCTCACTGGATACCTGCGCCCTGACTGGGATTTGAACCACCGATCTCCCATGCCACGGTCTGGGTCTGGGGGGTTACTCACTGAGCTATCCAGCTGCTTTACTCATAGGAGCAATATAAATATACTGGACAAAAATATGAATGTAGCATGTAGACTAATATTTTATTATTTTTAACATTAATTCCATCCCTTCGTTTTAAACAATACGTATTTGTTGTTCCAACACACTCATTTCTGCAACAGAATGTACGTCATGAAACAACAAAGAATGCAATGTATTGGATATGATGGTGGGAAGAGTGGGGTCATAGAGCAGAAATCACAAGTCAGTAAGGAGTCGCTCATCTGTGACGGATAGAGTTAATGTGGTCGTCGATGCTGGCTTGTGGAATTGTAAGGGTTTGGTGAAGTTAGCAGACATTTCAGAGAATAGGATCTCAGTGTTGGACATGTCGATCCAGAGCATCATGTGGCAGATTGTTGTACCACGCTGTCAGATGACAAAGGATTAAGTTGTGGACATTGTAGTGCCTGGCTAGGGCCATAACTGTCAAGACGGCATTCAGCATACCAACACCCCTGCAATGTAAAGTGCTGTTCTATAGTCACTGGTCAAAGGAGTGTCTGTGTACCTGTCACTATCTGATCACGGTCCTGTGAAGCCACGCCTGACCAGGGTGTGGATTAAATCAATGGTCAACACTTTGTCAATAGTTGAACAGCTCAACAACTTTTTGTATGCAATTGGCTATATGTAACCATTTTCTAACCAGAACAATAGAAATGACATTTTAAGTCAGAAAAGAAATTCATGTGCATGCTGCCTTATGTTTTTGTTTAATGTCAAATTGAATTGAAATGAGGTAACTCAAGTGTTCTTAAGTACGAGGGGTGATAAGTTTTGAGCCTGACCAAGAAAACAAGACATGTTAATCAAAATGTTTAGTCCTCTGAGAGAGCAACGTGTCACAATAGTTGTGCGCATTAATGCATGTACAATACGGGTCGGCTGTCCATCGTTTCACTGTGGCATAAGATGGAGCATCATTTCCTAATGTGTTAACCATGTCTTCATGGATTTCCTTGGGAGACATGCCCTTTCGGGACAGGTACTGTATCACAGCATGGTCCAACTCGGTTCATTTTGCTTTAATGACCGACTCTACCCTACTTGACTCAGGTATTGTACAGGCATTAATGCAATGAGTCCAAATTGAACTCAAACTATTGTGACATGTTGCTCTCTCAGAGTACTAAACATGTTGATTAACAAGTCTTGTTTTCTTGGTCGGTCTCAAAACGTATCACCCCTCGTACATTTCTGAGGCTTTTCTCTTTTAATTGTTGAATTTTATAAAAGGCCTTGCATGTTTAACAGATTTGGATGTTTGTTGCCACACACATGGATCAGAGCATTCTGGGTTTCTTTTCTTTAAAACGTACCTCTGGTTTTCTTGAGTATTTCCATTTTTAGTACTTATCTCTAACTGTATACACAGAACAATGCTGCACTGTAATAATCTATCACATTTATCTGACAGCTGAAGTTATTGTTTTACCTAAAGATTTCCCATACAACATTTGATCTACTTATAAATTGTTGTATTGTTATTGGTTTAGGTTAAATTACCCAAGAGTCTATTTAGTAGATAAAAGTAGACCCAACTCAACCAGTTATAAGACTAAATGCTGCTTACATCTCAATTCATCAGTAATAATGAAAATAATAGACCTACAGCATTGATGTAACATATCTTCTGTAAACTATGAAAGGGGCAATGATGGGTAGTTTTGCTATTTAGGCACATTTTTGGTGAATACTTCTGAAGAAACAGTTGAATGCAGTAAAAATATAACAGCGCATTCCTACAATTTGTCATTATAGCAACAAGTAAAAGGTGAGAATACTTCTTCCAACACTGTTTGGACATAACGTATTCAGCATCCTCTAGTTTCAATCGTAGCATCTGGACTTGGTTGAGTTAGCTCCAAGACGTTCCACCTTCATCCAAGAGGCTTCATCAGTTCTAAACTGACTGGTTGGGAGTTCATGATTTATACTCTTTGAGCCATTAACACTGTTAGAACTGCTGGGTGAGTGCTGCCCCTCCCTCATTATGCGAGTCGTTAGGTCATTCCCTCTCACAATGGGGTTTGTTAGGGACCATCGTGGCCAGGTGAGAACAGTGCTAATGAGGGTCGAGAGGTCCTTCCCTTTCACAATGGGATTTCAGCAAGATAAATTCTAAGCGCCCTTTGCGCAATACACTAAAACCATACAGCATTTAAGGTATATTAGCGTTGGTTGTGGACATTTTTTCCAGCCACGTATTACTTTAATTGTTAATCAAACAAACAAAAGTTTGATATGATATGGACGCCCTTTATTAATTATGTTAAGGACGTGGTCTTATCTGATGATTGAAGTGGGCCAAGTGGTTTTCCAGTTTGGAAAATATTTGTGTTATTTGTGTTATGTCTAAAATATTTGGGTTTGAATTTTTTCTTTAATCTTTTACTAAGATTGCCATCAACTGAAACAGGAGGAGCGACATATTATTTTTTGTTATTTATTTTTTGTTAATGTTGTTTTGTTTGTTTTTTTAGTATGTATATGCATGTCTACATGCAGCAAGCACAAAGTTGATGGATGGAAAATGTCTGAATGCAAAGTACTGTAATGTACAATGTTGAAAATTTAAATAAAAAGATTGTGGGGGGGAAAAACAGACAAATGTAGCATAAAAACAGAAAAAGGTAATAAAAAAGCTGAGGTTACTTACTTCATACTTTAATGGGTTTGTGTGATGTAAGTTGAATAATGCAATAGTACAATAATGCAGTTTTTAATGATGTAAAATGTCTTCCTTTGGTCACATGTCTGCTGAATAATAGATATAGTTCCTTCTCTTTTCCCCCATTCCTCTTTGTACAGTCATGTTGTGGTCACGGGGATGTTACTTCAGTGCATTAACTTTTCTACTGTTGCAGAAAACACCGTTTCTCCTTTCAGCAGGCGTTTTAATGAGTTTTAGTCAGACTGTAACGTGCAGTGGACAACCCACAGTCCAGCCACTACAATCGTGACCGTGGTCTTTCCCTTTTTTTCCCCACCCACTTGTCCAATCAAACCGCGGAATGTCCCTCACGTCACGGCTGATATTTCTCAGTGGGTGTGAAGGAAGAGGTTTGAACTTTGAATCGTGTCCACCGCAGCAGCAGTTCAGCAGCTGAGTGAGCAGCAGAGAAAGTGTCCAGCTGTCTGTCAGCCAGGACCCGCTGTGTCGCCCTCACGCAACTTTAGGACCATGTCGTTCATTCTCATGAAGAAAAAGAGATTTAAATTCAAAGTAGACTTCGACTTGGAGGAGCTGTCGTCGGTTCCCTTCGTGAACGGAGTGTTATTCTGTAAAGTGAGGCTCCTGGATGGAGGCTTTGCCGAGGAGTCGACTCGGTAAGATTTGTTTCTATTAATAGCGAGGTTAATATTTATAGCATGTTGTTCGAGCAAGCTAACGTTAAACTGAAGAGAGACTTCTGACCACTTTAAAGTCCATATTCGGTTGTCTGGATAAACACCTGTTTAGCATTTGTTAGCCCGTTTTTTCTTCTTCTTTGTTAACAACAGCAGTATGCAGCTTTCAGAGTAATGTGCACAGTAGTTCACATTTAGCTAGCCTACACCAGCTGTCTGCTACCTGAACTTACCAGCCAGCAGTTGAACACTTGTATGCAAGAAGACGATAAAAGTTAGGGTACAGTGATTTAAAGTGATTTTGAAAGAACCAAAGACGGTTATTTGTACATTAAATACAAACCTGTTCTTTTAAAGTGCTAGAAATGGGAGTTTTTTTATCGGTAGCCTATGTTTATACTATTGTTCAAAGCAGTTGCTAGGCAACAAGTACCGTTAATGGTAGGTCTTACTGGAGTGGCTTTTTAGTCAACGGTTGGATTTACACAACAAAAAACAATAATATAATATATAATAATAATAACAACAACAACAATAACAGTCATTTTGATACAGTTAAATAGCACAGATATTACTTCATGGTGGATAATTTGACGAGGCTGAAGTTAGCTTCCGAGTTTCAGCTTCCGATTTGGCAGTTAAGGGAAAAGTTAAGGGAAACTTAAGTCCAACGGGTGAGCGCGCGTTCGTGTTTATTACGCCTCGTAATTATATGATTGCGCGTTTATTAAGGGTAACACACCTGTGGTCCTGATCCAAAAGGACTCAGACTTGTCAAGTCTGGTCTATTTTACCCCAGAGAGGATGAAGACTCTTTAAAACACATTTTTTGATTTGTGAAACCTTTATTCTATTTGTGAAAATGCAAAAAGGGACATTTCACCACACCTAGACCACATTAGACCAGGTCCTGATCCAAAACCACAGGACTCAGACTTTTCGAATCTGGTCTAGTTTACCCCAGAGAGGATGAGGACTCTTTAAAACACAGGTGCTGCTTTGTGAAAACTTTATTGTACTGGTAATTTCTTTTATTTGTGCATTTACTGTACAAGCTCTTTTTTTGAATTTCTAACTATGACGATCAAAAACGTGATTTTCCTCCATGGCAAAGGCGCATATGAGGCCAGTGTCCTCCTTGGACCCATAATTATAACTGCCTGTAGAACTTAAATGAGTCACTGTGGAAAAACAGACACAGCTAGCACATGTCAACCGCTAGCCCTCACTACCATAGTAACTGTCTGTCCCTTCACAACTATAAACACTGTATTCTTAGTTTTTTCCTGCTCCGGCCACAGCTTTTATTCTTTTTTCAAACACAAGCATATTGACAATCTTGTTGATGACATATGGGGTTATGACACTATTATTATTTCTATTTATTACAGTGTTATTTTTAAAAGATTTTTCCCTATCCATGTGGCAAATATGTACCACAAACCTACATCCCCTTATTGTGTTTCCAGTGATCAGCTTTGTCCACTCTGTACATTCGGCATGTCCCTAACAAGTCAATTTTTCCAGTCAAGTCAGGTCAGATTTATCTCTAAAGCACATTTAAAAACAACAACCATTGACCAAAGTATTCCACAGTCAGATGGCTAATCCATTTAAATACAGTGACCTGTAGGGCCTGTATGGAGTTACAGCTTACCGTGGGGGCTATAGAGCTTATAGTTTGTCCGAAACTCATTTAAAATGCCTGCTCTTCAACTACAATGAAATGTTAATGCACTGAAGTAACATTATTGTTCCCCTGACCACAACGTGACTCTGCAGGCATGTGACAAAAAGAATTAATGTCATATCATTAAACACTGTTACATAATTCAAAATATATTATACCGTTAGCCTCATGGCTTAATTGCCTAAGTCATATTTTAAGGTTTTCAGAAAAGCCTTAAAATAATATATCTTTGTATGTAGCGCCAAAAATGCCTAAGTCGAAGAGATGACTTTGGAAGATAGTGATTTTGGAAAGTAACAAGCATTCTGATAGGCTGAGGACATAGGCAACTAGAAAAGCACTCGGAGAGCACAGACCTCCGCCAAGCAGCTGTTACCTTCTCAGAAAGGTTAAAAAAGATAAAGATTAAAATCAGTTTTTAACTTTTCAAGTTATCTTGCTAACAAACAAACAAACAAATGCCGGCAAAAACATAACCTCCGACTCCTTGGCGGAAGTAATAATGCAAGGTCAATCTGCAGTGTTAGGAGAGTAGAGTTAGGCAGATATCACAATTTGGCCAAAATATGACTTAGGCAATTATGCTATGAGTCTAACGAACCTGTAACTTGAATCTCCCCAAAATACAAAAGTGAAGCTACTAACCTCGGCTTTCTTTTCTTTTCTTTTCTTTTCTTTTCTTTTCTTTTCTTTTCTTTTCTTTTTTGCTCTGGGGAGTTGCCCCTGTATTACCTAACTAACACTCCCCAGAGCTCAGAGACTGCGCCCAAAATCACTAATTTGCCTCAAGGGAAAAGTATGAAAAGTACAGTGAATATCTCATCATAGAAGTTTGGTCAGTCTGGATGCAAAATAACACTAGTTAATTTAAATGATCTGAGATTAGATTAAACCCAGCATCATCTAGCAGAAGTTTGTCATCTAATTTCATCTAATAGAACTTTGTAGGAGTTGTTTGAAACATAGAGGAAGCTCATAAACTCAATACACAGACTTTTCATTCCTTCATCTACTTAATGGTATGAGGCACATCTTCCTGACATAACCTAAAGGGAATCCAGATGTAGATTTGTGATTAATATCTTCTTTTAGTTTCCAGCATGCCTGTGTGTTTCTGTATGAAGCAGTGTACTTTAATATTGTAATTGTTTCACAGGGAGCCCGTCCAAGCCAACTGTGTACACTGGAAGAAGAGATTCTCTTTCATGTGTAAGATGAGTGCCAACGCTGGGACAGGTGTGCTAGACCCATGTGTGTGCCGGGTGTCTGTGCGCAAGGTACAGGACATTTCTTTCTGACTAGGGTTCTGCTTTGTTGGCACTACAAAAATGCACAGTAGCAGTTTTGCCTAGCAGAGTAAAGGCAGTTAATGAAGACTTGAATGTGCTAAGAAAGTCTACATAAGACCAGAGGAGCTGTTAATCTGTAACCTCACCACAACAGTCAAGTGCTTTGTGTAGACTTAAGTCATACTGCAAAGAGTTGCCAGTGTTTTAATCAATATACAGCGCAAGATAATAGCGAAACAAACAAATGTAATAACACTTATTTCTGTTTTTGTCATTTTAGGAATTAAAGGGTGGAAAGACTTTTGCAAAGGTAATACTTCTCCTCTAAAGTCTGTAGATTTGTTGTGAACAAATCAGCTTAAGTTCAGTTGGAACAGTCTTATCAGAAAATGTAGATGATAACAGTCCTTCAAATGTCCTCAGACAGCTTTATAGTTGGGTGAGTCTAATGACTAAGAATGTTTTTGTTTGTAGTTTCCGACTTTGGTTACTGATTGAAAAATCTGTAAAACAAAGTTCCTGCCATGTTAACCAGTAACTTTAATGGTGAGCTGAGAAGTAGGCCATTGTATTATTGAAGCTCCCATCTCATACATGTGCATGATTTCCTATAACCTGAGATGGGCTGGATCTCTCTATATGTTTTTTAACAACACATTCCCATAACAGGAATTCTTAATGCACAAATAAATTGTTAATTAGGGTTTGAGGGTCGAGAGCACTGCATAAATTACTACTCAGTCCTATCTATATTTAAGCTGTTTAAACTGGCTGCTTATTAATTTATTAATTAATCACTTTTAACCCTGTGCAGCTGGGCTTTGCTGACTTGAACCTGTCAGAGTTTGCTGGGTCTGGCAGCACTATACGACGGTGTCTCCTCGAGGGATATGACACAAAGAACACCAGACAGGACAACTCAATTCTCAAGGTATGTTAATGACGCAAAATAACAATGTCAGCGTTGCAGAGATTAATGTACCACCCAGTCTTGCGAAGCCTCATTGCCCCCAAGCAAATCACCAGTTGTTGAGTTCACTGTTTGAGAAAGTTGAATTTATGACATGGAAAAGTTGAGTTGCCTCACGATGATTGAGACAAGACATGTCTGAGCCTGTGGTGTGTAACCTGCCTGAGCCATAGGGATGTATTTAAAATATGCATATTCTTCATGGGGCATAGACTTCACTGTAGAATCACCATACATTTCTTTAAATCATACCATAGTTGACAGCAACCCTGTGAAACCACCCTACACAGGAAAACTGGGCGTCACAGACTGACTGTCCTATTGTTGTTGTGTCTGTTTACAGGTTGTCATCACCACACAACTTATGTCTGGAGACCCCTGCTTTAAAACGTAAGAGCTCTTCTTGATCTCACTCATCTGTTCATTTCAAGTAAATATCAATTCACATTAAAACTAAGGGACTGTTAAATTGTTTGTTATATTCAACTCTGTTCAACTGCAAAACTTTGAAGTTGTGGTTACCAAATAAAAGTACCAAGGTCTGCACTGAACCACAGAGGAAAGTGTCTTCATCACATCCTGTCTGTTACCAAACCGAAAACAGTTGCTCGTCCGCTGTTAGCGACAGCCACAGAGTTTAAAATTAAGAAGAATTTCTCTGTAGCTGAGAGCTTATCTTTCTTATCTAAGCGCTAACATCACCTCACCCAACCATTCATCTGCCCAACGTCAGCAGTGAGCAACAGCTGATATGAGATCAGAGCAGCCCAGAGGACAAAATTTCAGGAAAATCAAGAGCTGTACGTAGAGCTGTTTGTCACAAAGGATGTGATGTAACGTCACACTCCTGGCAAAGCCTGTTCCATGTGCAAACAGTAAGCTTTCTTCAGCCAACAAGCGCCTTTATATTCTTTCCTGTTCCATCTCCGCTTAGTGTAATAATACACAGGCGGCTGCCTTGGAGATTTCTAAAACTTAGTCATTCGTCCCACGCAGTGTTACTCATTGTGTGTGGAGTAATTTCAACTGTACACAGAGGAAAGATGACGTTGGGGTTTTTTTAAAATTCTGTGTCTGCATCCTTGTCCTCGTTGCTGAGTTAAACACAACACCTCAGCAAAAGTGCAGTGGAGTTTCCTGTCTTAATGTCTGTTGCACCAGCAGTTACTAAACCTAATCTGCATTCTAAATAGACTAATTACTTCTCTTATACCTAATATATATTAACCAATTTGATCAAAGAGACAACTGACTTTGTTTCTTGACCATGGAACTAACTAAACTAGCTAATTATAAATTCCACCTGTGCTTTTTCTACAGTGATAAGCTAAAATGTTGAATAGATCATTGCTAATTGTTCAATATATACAAGTCCATTTATTAATCCTCTTAAGGAGCAAGGGCTAGCAAAACCAAAAGCAATATGGCAATTGCAGAAACTGCAGCAACATTTTGTGCCATCTATATCTTTATGTCTGATCTATGTACTCTGTCTGGTAGTTTACATGAATAAATCTCAGTAAACATCCAAAATGCATTAAATTCATGAGGACTCAACCATTAAATATCATATTTTTACTTAATATCAAGCTTAAATAACTGACAATTGTAGAGTAGCAGAGTACACTGCATACTATACTCACTGTTGATAAAGCAGATCAAGCAACTCTTTTCCAACAGCATCATCCTGCTTTTAAATGACTTGGTCTGTTCCTATGTTCTCTTTAGTCCCCCATCTACAGCCATGACTCTGGGAATCCCCCAGGCTGAAGCAGAAGCAGAGCTTCTTGAGGACAGGAAAGGAGGAGACATCCACATAACCCATTTACTCACTCGTATGTATATACACTCTGTGGCTTTGAAGAGTGCACTGTTCTTTCCAGTATATAATCTTTATTTTTAAATCCTCCGTTTTTGGAAAATTCATACATTTAGTGGGACACAGTAGTAGTAGACAGTATTTGTGACAAGTTATATTCAACATTCAAATTTTAAAATCCTGGTGAGTTTTACTGTAGCGGTATAGGCATTTTCTTTGTAAATGATTATAACAGAACTTGTGATGAAGCCCATGATTTAATCACTGAGCATCTTATTCTTTTTTAGTGCATCCAGGAAAGTCAGTATCCGTCCCAGAGGAGCTGATAGCGTATGGTCACTCTAGAACATCCAGCTATGCAAGTCAGCTGTCAAAAATTTCAGGTACAAACACGGCGACACATATTTATTCCCTTCAAACAAAGGCAACAGTTTTACTACACTAATTATACAAATCATAAATATTTCCTCTAACATTGTGGGGTTTTCTTTCTTCTGCCCTGTAGGTTACAGCTCCAATCACTCCAGTTTAACAGATCTGAGCCATCGGCGGAGCGGGTCAGGAGGTTCTGCCTCTACAGGCATCGGCAGCATCCTCGAACCCAGTGATCACGGCGAGAGAGCAGAGAAAGAGTGTAGGAACACTCCTCCAGTCTCTGCAATCTGCCATCATGCCTCTGAAAACCCCTCCACCCCCACCAAGGTTCTAAGGTAATACCTGGTTCTGTGACACCCACAAAAGTGTGTGTTTGCCTGTTTTCTGACTGAAGTGTAAAATATCCACAATACACTGAAAATCAGGTGATGTAAACAAACTCAGGAGTCAGACTAATGTTTCTGAGGTTTGTTGCTTATGTTGTCATGTTTTGTCAGTCGTTTCCTATGAGAGACATATTTGTAGTATTGAGTCCTGTTTCTTTTTCTCCCTTAGACACCCAGTAAAGCAGAACTCAGTGGAGAATCAGCTGAAGAGAGTCGATGCCACCAGGGTGGATGCTGATGACATAATAGAGAAAATCCTGCAGAGCCAGGATTTCAGTCATGGCTTCTTGGACTCCAGTGCAGAGGGTGTGTACACCTAATCCTGATGTGGAAAGTTGCCTACCATCTTGCTGATGAGATCAAATTACTTCAAGGCATTGCACTGCAACAACGCAATGTGCTCACTTCAAAGTTTGCGACATCCCCAAAGCAAAGATTTCCAAAAATGATTTCATTATGATTTGTTGTTTATGATGGCGAATTATAATAATATTTTAACAGGTATCTAAAGTGTATTTCATTGCAGATTACAGAGCTTAGGTTATCCGTTCTATGAATACCACAAGGGCAGTTTAACCTCATAGATGGATAGCTGTCCTATTAAAGACCCTGTCCTTAACCAAGGCCTTCATGTAGAGGACAGACAGTCACTGTGTTAAGCAATGACTCTCCCTACTCACTGAGACTGACGTTGCACACATTTTAGTGCGAAACATCATCTTCTAATGGTGCCCCTCAAATATAAACTACCTCCCTGAATGTTCTTCAAAATATTTAAAGTTTTAAGACTGTTTGGTTTGTTGTCAGCTGTCTCACCAGCTTCCCTATAACATCCCCCAGCTAACAGTCATTTATTTTTGGAAGTCTTACAAACTAAGCGTCAGCAAGCTTTTCAAAGCCTCACTGTGTAAACTGATTGTCAGTTTTCTCATGTCTGTATTGTGTGTATTGTTGCAGAGGAGGGGCTCAGCTTGTTTGTGGGTCCTGGTGGGAGTACAGCGCTGGGAAGTCAGCACACAAGGTGGGTTTGATTATGTAACTATGGATTGTGGGTGCCACACACCAGGTGTTTACCACAAACATGGGGAATTGCAATTATGCTAAATGATGATTCTGATAAGGAGTCTTTGTGGTAACCATATACCGTATGTTGTCTTTATGCTGTATGTTAATTTTCATGTTAAAATTACTTAAAATTCACAACATTGTGGTAGTTTTGCATATAAAAGAATGCCACTCAGCTAGATCGGATGACCGCCCTCATTTCCTGTCACCTAACACATCGTGGCATTCTCTTTCAGGGTCGCAACTGGAGCCTTTGAGCAGGTGGTGATCAAGTACTAGGCTTTGGGAAGCATGTGTCTCTCACAAAGGGTGCCGTATTACACTGATGCAAGGGCCACAAGTCTGAACAGTGTGGCTGTGCCGTCGGAACTTGCTCCCATTTCTCTCCAGGAGATTTCATTTCTCTTATGCAATCCCTCCCCAGCTGACCTACAGCTTCTGTTGGCCTGGACAGCCCTCTAGTGTTCAAGAAGTGGAGCTGAAGGCCAAGTTACTGAAACATTTTGTCTTCTGAGACAACTGGTGTAATGACATTTCTCTTGGTCTTCTTCAGCTGTGTGAAAATAGTAAGACTTGGGATTCCTACTGTAAGCCTCTTGGTGGCATTTGAGCTGCCAGGATTGACCCATGTTATTTCAAGTACATAAAAGTATCCCACTTGTCTGTCCACTCGCTGTGGTATGAATGTGATTTTGTTTCACTGTTAGTGACACAAAGCAAAAATGTCTGTACTGTAAGGACCTTATGTACCATGAATTTTTGTATAAGCATTTTACTTATTGTTTGTTCTGATGGAGTGTTTTGGAGGATGAAGGATTTTATGCAAGGGGAGAATCTCAGGCAATCACTGGTTAACTTCTCTATCAACAATAATTTATAATAGCATAAGTGGCTGTGTCCGTCCCTGCAGTCCATATATATATAAAGTAATAGAAAATTGATGGTGGAGACGTTTTATACAGTGATTATGTTACTATTATTTGTAAGTAGCTCAGCCCCATTACAAACAAACACCTCTGTTCACCTGGTTGTGAAGGAGGAGGACTGCATTTAAAATAACATGACGTTTGTACATTTTGCTCCTTCAGTATATCTGCTGTGTGTCTTTGTGTGTGTGTGTCTGTGTGTGTGTGTCTTTGTGTGTGTGTGTGTGTGTGTGTGTGTGTTGTTTGCAAATGAAAAAGTAATGGGCTTATTTTTACCACAGATTTTGTAAACGTGCCAAAGTTAGGTGTATAATAGCTGTAAAATGTATATTTGATGCCACTTAAGGAGTCATGTCTATAGGATGTACACTACGTTCCACATGTTGATATTTATTTGTATTCATGGCCAAATTTTTAATTAAAAAAAACATCCACTTGGACCACTATTTTTGCTGCATTTCATTAGTCTTTTTACAAAAGGGTGTTTAAGGTGAGTGTACCCATGGTTTGAATTATAAAACTGCCACTCTCAGGACATAATCAAACATTAAGAAGAAAATAAGCTCTAAGAGAAAACTAGATATTGAAATGAGAATTGAATGTTGTGATTAAAGGTTCTGTATAGTTAAATCAAGTTTTATTATACCAATACTCGTCTAGCTCACACTTTGTATAATCCTGCCTCTCAATATGTGCTCACATATTCTGAATCTTAATGCAGCCGAATTCCCAATGTAGCTTTTCTGATTTAGATACTTTTCTGTCTCTGTTTTCACATAACAGAATGAGGATGAAATAGTGACTGAAATGCAGCCTATTAACACTGCATCTTAACCAACAGGCACTTAAGAGCTATTTATAATATTCTGCTCTGCACTGCTGCTGATTTGATAACCACAACATTAACTGACAAATTCACCATATAAATTAGTTTAAAACAGTTGTGCTGTGAATTTGGTGGTATTTCCATTTAAAGTGATAGCTTAGGAAGAAAGTCAGAAGCAATAGTCTCACTCATGTCTGTGTCAGCTCCAATGCAGTCAGGTGTTTTGCTCTGCGCTGTCAATCACTCGGAGAGAGTCTTCTTCCTGAAGGACAGCAGCAGCTCAGCTGCATTTAAGGCTACAGACACTGAAACAGCTTATTTAGCACAGGACTGAAACCAAGGGTTATACAGCCATGATGAAATAAATCCACTTTGCAGTATTTTAAGCTGAAAATTCAAAGACACATTTTGGGGAGACAGCCATTAATTTGTTGGAAAAGGGCACAATATGGGACCTTTAAAGTGACACACTGAATGTAGCAATAACAATGTGGTCAATACTTTTTGGAAAAAAAATTCAAAGTACTGAGTAATTTAAAATGAAAGGTCAGAGACACATTTCCAAGACATATTTAATGCATCATTATTCTAATGTAAATCAATTACACCTTATCTGTATACAAGTGTTAAATATATGTGGTTGCGTTGTAAAACTTATTTTTAAACCACTGATGTATGCGTCCATGCTTTTATTTTAAAAGAGACATTCGCCGTGTTGACGTACCGTCAGTCCCGGCAGAAGTCCGTTCACACTGCAGCACTACAGTTCCGGTTCCACCTCGCAACAGCACTTCAGCTAAAACGACGGCGGGAAGTTATTATTATCAATTTAACCAAAATTCAGCAATAACCAAACGGACGAAATTGTTAACGGTCGACAGTTCACTATCCATTATTGATGGCTCTGTAGTCGGAGATACGCTAACGGTAACCTAAGCTTAGCGGCGTGGGATTCAGCTAACATGGCTAACGTCGGAAACCAAGTACCAACACAGGCCGTTAGCAAGCCTGCAGCAGGAAAACATGGAAATGTATTGCCCCTGTGGGGCAACGAAAAGACTATGAACCTCAACCCGATGATTCTTACCAATGTGCTGTCCTCGCCGTATTTCAAAGTTCAGCTTTATGAACTAAAGACCTATCACGAAGTTGTGGACGAAATCTATTTCAAGGTAACGTTAGCTAATGCTAACCCGCATGCTAGTTAGATAACCACGTCCAGTCGAGCTAGCGTTATTGTGGGGATAACGTACAGCAGTCGTCAAGTAACGAGCTAAACTGGGTTCAGGTGCCGCTGGATTTAACTTAATTATAGTTTAAGACTCGGGAAGATATTGGTTTATGTCATGTAACTACGCACCAAATATCTAGAACACTGTGTGCTAACTAGTAACTTCAAGGTAGCGTTAATTACACGAAATAGCGTTTAAGCTGGGTTGGATCACTTAGGTCCCATCAGTGGGCTTCCCTTATACAATAGGCAGTACTTTAACGTTACTTTAACGTACATTTATTCAGACTTTGTTTGTTACCATTCTTTGTTGGTTTTTCAAATGTGCCGGTCTGACATTTAATTCAGTTCAGTGTGATTTGTAAAGCGCCAATTTACATCACATGCCATCTCAAGGCACTTCACGCAGTAAAGTACAAAATTATAAAGAGAAACCTAACTCATCCAAAGATTCCTGTGGATTTTCTTTGGGCAAGTACCTGACAACAGTAGCATTACGACAGAACTTGATTCAGAATAAATGGGGAAGTATTGAGACACTTAAGTTATTTTCTAGATTAATTGTTTGGTCTATAAATTTTAAGAAAATGTGAAAATTGTCGGTCATTGTTTTCCAAAGCCCAAGATAACATCCACTGGGTGTCTTGTTTTGTCTACAACATCGGCATAGTCACTTGACTGTCTTAGGGGAGTAAAGAAACCAGGAAATATTCAGAGTAGTTCACAATTAATTTAATAGTTGATTACTAATCGTATAATTGTTGCACCTCTAATTAGTTACGCTAAAAGGGTACCAGTTAAGTTGTGTTGTTAATGGGTGAGGGGCATCTTCAGTAGTCTGGGATTTCTCATGAAGCATCAGGATGATGGGTATGATCTTTCTGTTTGTGGTGTGACTAGGGGCAACTGAAGGTGGGTCTTGCAGACAGGTGTGTGTGAATTAGCTTCATGTTCTCTGTGTGCCCACAGGTGACTCACGCTGAGCCCTGGGAAAAGGGAAGCAGAAAGACTGCTGGCCAGACTGGAATGTGCGGAGGGGTAAGTGAGAAGTACGTGCTTTTTATATTCCCCATCTCTCCCCCCTCAATGTTTTCTTTACCAGTGTGGAGGTTGTTTCAAAGCAGTCTGTTGATAACATATGATTTACAAGTGAGGTTAGTTTACCAGTGCTTGGTTATATAATGTTCCAATTATTGTACTCAAGTACTTGAGTCAGATAGTCAGTGATGATGAAAGGTTAGCTGTAAACACTGTGCAGTGATGTGCTTTATGAATGTGTTCTTCATCCTTACTAGGTGCGTGGAGTTGGGACTGGTGGAATTGTATCTACTGCTTTCTGTCTTCTATACAAACTGTTTACTCTCAAGCTGACTCGCAAACAGCTGATGGGTCTGATCACTCACACAGACTCTCCATACATCAGAGCACTTGGCTTCATGTACATAAGGTACGAACCTTTGTCAGATTTGATCACTATAGATCTTACATGTAGCGGTTTTCCCTGTTTCAGAAGACAGGTGTTTTATGTGTAAGGCAACATAAAAAATCTATGCAAGTATCAGTTAAGTGAATGAAGAGATTGTAAAATGTTTTGTTTAAGCCATTGCCTAGATTAATCTCACATGTTTGAAGGCCATTTATGAGACAAATCGAGAACAAATATCTGTGTGACATCTGGTATCTGTTTGTCTGAAGCAAATGCTCAGTTTGTGCTCGCTGTTTTGTTGTGCCTCAGATACACTCAGCCCCCTACAGACTTGATAGAATGGTACGATGGCTTCCTGGATGATGAGGAGGTATGTCAACCCGGGTAATAATTTGATGTTTCTTTCTCTCCATGAAATGCACAGTCAAACCACACACATTAAAAGCCATCCGTTAACCCCCCCTTGTGATGCTCATAGCTGATTTTTCACCTTTGCCTTCATTTGGCTTAATTGTCCCCAGTTTGTGTCCTCTAAACCCGAGTAGCTAGGTTACTTGCTCACTGCTCTGCTGCTGATTTGTATCAGGGTAAGTACCATGTATGATGCTGAGTAAATCTTTTAGTCATTGTAAATATTAAGGCATGCCCTCTGTTTTGTTTTATTTTTTTTGACAAGCTTTTGTTAGGACTTGTTGCACAAAACTAAATTTGGGATAAATGGCATTTGGATCATTCACATGTATACACACAAATGAATAACACTTCAAATCTGGCTTAAGTCTCTTTTTTCATATTGAAGTAAAATATAATTCGATCCCAGGCTGTGCAACCAGGCCTCCTTTGATGTTCTGTTGCAATATATTTGAATTGATCATAATGAAATCCTACCCAACTGGTTAATTCCCCTGTTTTTTTCTTTAGATGCCCATTGTGCAGCAGGTGAATTGGATATTGTATCTCAGCACTGTTGGTTTGCGTGAGTGCAAAGCGGCTGTTCTCTACCATATAAAGTTGATAACTATTCAACTGGTGTGCACTTACCTACCTGCTCTGATCTGTGCTTACACTGTGGTCAGTTCTTATCTTTGCTTAGAGTTCATTTTGCTTTTGGGAGACTGAAGAAGGAAGCCAAGGCTTCTCTCTCTTTGTCCCCTCAGCATGATGAAGATTTGCCTCAATGATCTGAACTCCCTTCCCTTCATCTTTTGTCTGTAGAGTAAATGCAGCCACTTTTTTAAGATACCATTTTGAACAGATGCTGGGAAGGAAGGGCGTTGGCTCTTCAGATGTCACAACTTATGCTTGATTATTAAATCTCACTCTGTAAATACAGATCCCAGAAACTGCCAGACAGGTTGGATGAGGCAAACCTTTTGTGATATTTATAGTTTTGTTTCCTATTAACCATTAGCAGAAGTAAAGCCAGGCACATTTGATTGATATGAGAGATTAAGCTACATGAACAGAGGTGAAGGTTCAGTACTTGGTCATCACAAATTGCTTTTTGATGTGAGGCAAGATTGAAAAAGCAATTACATTTACTTGTGTCCTAACCTGTGCTAATCAAGTTTTTCTATGTTTTTTTTTTCCTTTCTGGTTCCAGGAGCTTGACGTGAAAGCAGGAGGTGGCTGTGTGATGACAATTGGAGAAATGCTGCGCTCCTTCCTGACCAAACTCGAGTGGTTCTCCACTCTGTTCCCTCGTATCCCAGTGCCTGTGCAAAAGATTATTGACCAGCAAATGAAAGCAAGGCCGCGTAAGGTAGCTCAGAAGGAGACACAGGAGGAGGAGGAGGAGGAGGCGGCCACTTTCACAGAGTCAGGGAGGCAAGGAGAACGGCGCCGCTCCAGGTAACACAGCAAACTGTTTAAACTATTTTGTGTTGACTTGTTTTCCGGCTTTATTGCTTTCTTTTGTGTCACGAATTAGAATGAAGAAGCTTTGAATCAGGGCTGCAGGGTGGCTCGGTTGTTAGCACCGTCGCCTCACAGCTAGAAGATCCCCGGTTTGCGTTCCGGTTAGGACGCCTGGGATCTTTCTGTGTGGAGTTTGCATGTTCTCCCTGTGCAGCGTGGGTTTTCACCGGGTGCTCCAGCTTCCTCCCACAGTCCAAAAACACGCTGAGTTTAATTGATGATTCTAAATTGTCAGGCTAGTGTGGACATGTATATATTCCAGATGTCCGTAATTCAATTCTTTCTTGTCAGAATGAAATATTTAGTTATCATTCCTCTAGACATCATTCTTCTTAGGATCAATGACGCCACTTTTGCCTTTCATGTGCATTTAACTTTCAATTTCAGATATCCACAATTACTTGCACAGTTGACGTCCAGTGTGAACGGAATACATAATAAGAAAAACTTAGATTTCAGATGTCCTCAATTCAATTAAAGGTACTAGTCATAATTTTATGTCAGATATCTAAAATACAGAAACATCGCCAAAATTCACTGTGACGGAAAAAAGTGTCTCTTCATATTTTTAAACTGGCAAAAGTGACGTAATTTGTCTTTGTAAAAATGTCGCTGTGGATATCTGTTATATAGATTTGGAATTGAAATACAAGCATCAGTGTCATGGGGGTAGTTGTGATTGTTTGGTTTTGTTTACGTTTATTTGCTCTAAGCTAATAGTATTGTTCTTGCCAGGACACCTAGACGAACACCGAGCCCCCGAAGGTCACCCAAACGGTCCAGGAGCAGGAGCCACCATCGTGAGAGAGACCGCCACGGCCCCAGCTTTGACCGAGAGCTAGAGAGAGAGCGTGACCGCCAGAGGAAGGAGAGAGAGGGCAGGGACCGAGACAGGGATAGGGGGGACCGAGGGGACAGGGAAAGACGGCGTTCCCGTAGCGCAGACAGAAACCAGGACCGGAGAGAACGCAGAAGAAGTCGCAGCGGCAGCCGAGAGCGAAGGAGCGAACGCAGGGAGAAAGAAAGAGAAGGAGGGGACGACAGGAGCAGGAGGAAGGACAGGGATCACCATAAAGATAGAGGCACTGAGAGGGAAAAGTCCAGGGACAAGAAGAGCAGAGGAGAGACTGATGACCGGAGGCATAAAGAAGACAGGGAAAGGCACAGGGAAGAGAGGAAGGCCAAAAGGTCAAGCCGGAGTCGAAGCAGAGACAGGAAGCACAAAAGTGGAGGAGAAGAAAAGAGCAGGAAAAGAGATCGAAGCCACAGCAGAGAGAGGGATCGAGACCGAGACGGAGAACAGCGTTCTCACAAACGTAGTGGTAGTAAAGAGAGGAGCCACCATCAGCGAGAGTCCATCAACGACCACAGTAAACATAGTGAACGCAGAAGGAGTCACAGCACTGAGTAAATGTCGCCTCGCAGCAATATTACTTCTACTCCTGTGTTTTTCTTCCTGTTTTCTACCCAGTTGTCTGGTCTGTCACTTGTGCTAAAGAGAAGGAATGTTAGCACGTCGGACCTCTGGAGCTGTTGTCTTTTGGCCGATGTAATGTTGCTTTACGTTTATGTTTTCCTGCTATTTCACTCCCTGTTAGACCATTGTTAGTCTCCGCTTGGAATCTAAAAAGTGGAAAAAATGGCATTTTAATTTTCTATGGTTCGTGTTTTTGCCCCTGGAAGATATGGGTTTGTACATAATGTTTGGAGGCTGACTACACACGACAAATGGGGGGAGTTTGATTTCCTGCTGGGTTGGGCGCAGTCGCTGCTGAAGGTTCAGCTCCATACTGTCTTCATGTACTTTAAAGAATTACTATTATTATTTTCTGGCTGTACAAAAGTCAATACACACTTTTAAAAAAATAATTGACTACAGTTGCAGTGCGTATGTGAACGGTTAACGCTCAAATCGGACTATTGTGGCGACACGGTTCAACCAGCACAAAACAACTCTGTCCATGATTGTGTGTAGACGGTCTGAGAATGTTTTAATCCTCTAAAGGGCAGTCTGCAAAGGGTGATTTTTTTACCACACACACTTGAGTCCTGCTTGTGTTGTGTTTGGGTTATTGCTCTGTTGCATTTTGTTTTCTAATAAAACACTTTTACAAACGACACATATTCTTGTTCTTGACAGACAACGGCATGCAAATGTAATACAAGCACACAATTATTGTTTGAAAAATATGAAGGCTGATTATTTTAATCATTTTATTAGGATGTAGTCTGAAAATACTTTCCATATTAAATATACATTTAGAAAAGACAAAAAGTAAATGCACTGGATATGTTAAAACACTTCCTGATATATTACCTTTGAGTGACCTAATGTATAATTTACAAAAGTGAATATAAAAAAACAGCAGGAACAAAGCCCCAAAATACAACACGTAACCTTAACCAACATCAGACAAAACCTACTTCTATGAAGGGTTTTATACAATCACATTTAAAAATCCTGAAGGTAAAGTGATGCAGTATTTTATTACATAACTAACATGCACTAAAATCACATTGTGCAGCATCTCACAATAATTCTCATGCTCTACCAGATCTAAACTTCATGTATATTATGAGTCAACAGTGCTGCTGTTTGAGAGTAAGACCTTCACATTTTAATAAGGAGGTGTAGATACCTCTAGCTTTGTTCACAGAAGTGTTTTCCCATTTATCGTGAAATCACTCGTCCTGTTTGCACACACACAGGCTCTGACTCTGGTCCACTGGCAGCAGAGTAAACCGCCAACACAGAGAAACAGTAGGTCAGGTTTGGGCTCAGATCAGTGAGAATGATGCTTTCTCCGTACACCGTGTATTCTTCATGTTGACCGGAGCCGTCTTGCTTGCGTATCATCAGGCTGTAATAGGAAGCAGTGTCCGCTTGAGACCACTCGATGAACACAACAGTCGATGATGGTTGTGTGACATCTAGGAATGGAGCTGATGGGAAACACATGAAGAATAAATTCACATTGTGTGAAATATAATATGTTTAGAAAGTTGTATAGCTTTAAAATGCAGGGCAGCATTACAGCCCTCCCAGCTTTCAAAATCCATTTTATTTAAGAATGCTTAAAAATCTGCTACAATTCATTAAAACTATAAATGCTGAAATTGTAGTTACAAATTCAAGCTTACCATTCATTTGTAGATCTCTCCTCCTGCGTCCTTGTGTCACCACTAAAGAACAAAAGTTTTAAAGTTTTAAAAGCACAGTAAAACACAAAAATCCAGATTACTTATCAACCCACAATCCTCATATACTATCTCTATACACACTCATACATATCAGTTCCTACCAGTTGTGACACTTGTTTCTTCGCTCTCTCCGGCTACGTTGCTGGCTGTGATCACCAGATTGTTGGAAGCGATGTTGGACAGAGAGCAGGAGAGCCCCGCAACGCTGCACAGCTGGGTCCTTGGTGTAACACTGTTGTCATATACAGTGTACCTGGTGGCAAACACTGAAGCGTTCCATGAAACTGTGGCAAAGGAGCTGTTACCGCTGTACACCACTCCTGATGGTGGACAAGGAGCTGGGAGAGGAGAGAGGGGAGTTGAAATTAATGTTCTGCAGGTCATTTACTAAAATAAAAGTATGTAAAAATACTACAAGTAACAGTCCCACATAAGTAAAAATACATGAGTAGCAGCAGCAAAATGTAGTTAAATTGTTTAAGTAAAAGTACTAGTTTGGTCTCTGACTGATATATCATTATATATGACTTTATTAGATTATTAATAGTGAAGCATCAGTGTGTCAGCAGCAGGTTACTGTTGTAGCTGCTGCAGGTGGAGCTACTTTGAATTACTTTATATACAGTTTTATAAACAGGAACAGCAGATAAATGTAAGGAGTCTTCAGATGTTTAATGATAGATAGTGTGAGATTTTAAAAAAAAAAAACAGTTCCGATTGAAAAGTCTGTTTAGTTTTTCTCTGAATCTTTGTTTTTTGGTGTGATATTGAATCATTTGAGCATGTATTGAAAGGAAACCATGTTTAACCCAGTTTAGAGGGAAACATCACTATTGGTGGAGCTGTTAACATCCCATAGACATCTGAAATGTGACTACAAATTGATTTTTGTAAGAAGCCAAAAAGTTTGGAAACCACTGATTTAATCTTTAACAATGTGTTAAAGTAGTGGAGTTGAAAGTACAATATTTTCCTTAAAGTAGCATAAAGTACCTGAAAACATGTACTTAAGTACAGTACTAGATAAATATACTACATAACTTTACACCACTGCTGCCTTCTCCAGTCTGGCTTTCCTTAGCTACAATAACATCAGATTAGCATTAATAGGAGGTATGGTTTATTTTTATTACTATTGATGTCTGTGTATAAGAAGTCGTTTTGACTGCTACTAAAGTGGTCTGGAGTGAGATAAGTGCAGTCCTACTTACTCTTAATGAATACTGTGATCAATTTACATTCAGCCTTGTATTAAATGTAAAGATGTGTCTGAATAATACCTAAAGTACAAAGTTTATTCTACCTGTTGTTCCACTGAGGGGAACCGATTTGCTGCTGGTGCCTGCACTGTTCCTGCTCTCCATTGTGGCGTTATAGGATGAACCACAGGGGAGAGGAATCTCAAAGTTGGTCCTGTTGGTCCAGTAGGAGGAGATCTCAAAGAGAGCCTGGCTGTCTCCCAGCAGACTCCCTGTTAAAGCCAGCAGGTAGTCAGTGTCTCCACATGTCACTGCTGTCCAGTTGAACTGCATCACCTGGATCTCCATCTGCATCGGCAGCAGCTGCACCTCGACAGCATCTGGAGGACAAGGAGCTGAGGGAGAGAGAGAGGAGTATGATGACGTATTTAGGTGTTAAGTTATTGAGTGTTTGATGAGTTTCATGCTGCTCTTGTACCTGCTCCTCTCTGCTCAGGGTCACTGAAGGAGCTGTTGCAGGTTCCATCTGAGGCCTGGACAGAGAAGTTGTAAACGGTGCCACAGTCCAGATTGCTGATAGTACAGATGGGGTTTGTGCTGTGACAGTAGAGCATGTCTCCATTTCCAGCCTGAGCACAGCCGTAATAGTGTACAGCATTATCACTGGGCGTCCATGTCAGCATCGCAGACTGATTGGTACAGTGGAAGGTAACTGAGAGTCCACTCGGCTGGCAGGGACCTAAAGAGAAGGACGATTGAGATGATGTAACGTTAAAAGTTCTAACACTGATTGTATGTTTTAGTTTCTTGCCCTGATGTCCTGCTTGTCTGAAAACACAAACCTGTGTTCACTGTTGTGTTCTGACTGGCTTTGCTGGAGCAGTTTTCATGGCTAGCAGTCACAGATACTGTATACTGCTGGTCACAGTGCAGCTCAGATATGCTGCAGTTGCTGGAGGAGGTGTTGCAGGTGTGCACATGTCCATCTGCAGCCACAGCCACCACATGGTACGTTTCAGCAACTGGAGAGGGAGTCCAAGACACCAGGGCGCTGTGGTCCTCACAGGAGGAGTTCACCATCACGGCTCTGGGTGGACAGGGCTCTGTGGAAAAAATAAGATGTGTTATCAAGTCAGAACTAGTAGACTGGGGTCTTATCTGGAAGTCAGGGTAACAGGTTTTCTAATTAGACCAGAGTTTTAAAGGAACTTTTAATCATCTAGTGTTTGTCAACCTAGAGTTAAGGACCCCTGCAGTGAGTCACAGGATAAATGTAAGTTTCTGAACTTTGCTCCAAGACAGCTGTGGATCAGAAGGGACGAGTTGTGGACTATTTCCTCTTGACAATCTTGTCATGGTCAGATCACTTGGGTGCCACTGTATGAAGTGAAAACACCTGAAACACCCACTGACCCCAGGTAATATCACTGATAATGCATTCAAGTGCATCATCTGATGTATGTAATAACCATGAATGATGGTTCATGATAGTTACCAGTGATTAAAATCTATAAAGAATCCTACTTTGGTTATTTTACATTAGAGATTTCTGTATGTATCTTTATCTGTGCTCTTAACTGTAAACCAAAAACACACCCGACAGTCCTATTGAAGCAGATCAGTATTAAACTCTTATTAAACCACATAAATAAAATATGCCTTTTGCTTATTTACTCATTAATATTTCATGTTACAGAGATTTTAAATGTACAGTTCCACACAAACCCAAGAAAAAGTCCTGCACATAACTTCATCTAACATCACAAGTTTTTTTTACACTTTAATATTTTACTCTGTGAGCTGTGCAGGCTCTCGCAGACAGATTTTGTTGCCTTTGGACAGAGCCAGACTAGCTGTTCTGCCTCAACAACAACACAGAAATGTAGCTATTCATAATTTAGTTACTGTGCACCATAAAACTGGAGCAAACTTCCAGAGCAAATCAGACTGTTCTGACTTTGACCACTTTTAAATCAAGGTTAAAAATTGTTGTACATGTTGTGCTCTGCCTTTTACTGAACCCTAAATACTCATCATAACCATCTTCCCTGTATTTATGCCTCTGTTACTAAATGTTTTAATGAAGCACTTTGTATTGTCTTTGTGTTTGAGTGGCATTAATCTTTGGCATATTTCCCAAAATGTAAAGATCTGATCTGTACACACTTTCCTATGAAGATGTTATGTAACTCCTGAGAGAAATAGAAACAACAGCAACTTAATGTACCCATGCTGACTCTGTAGGGTGGACTCCTCATGCTGCTGCAGCGGTCTGACGAAGCAGCCACAATGATGGTGTAATGGAGGTCACACTGTGCTCCGTGGAGGTAGCAGCTGGTGCCTGTGCTGTTGCACCACAGGTAGGTTTGGTCGCTGGCTTCTGCTGTGGCGACGTACTGCGTGTCCCCCTCGCTGCCCTCCATGAGCTCCCACATGACGAGGATGGTGGAGTTGTGACAGTGAGTGAAGGCGGTGATGCTGGAGAGAGAGCAGGGAGCTGGAGAGGACACAGATTTGATCAACTTAGTGCTGCAGCATGAAGAAATGCTTAAAATGACTTTCACTAGGACTGACATACCTGTCTGCAGCTCGATGGTAGCACTAGGTGGACTCTCACACTTCCTGTTTTTAGCAGTGACACTGAAGTTATAAAGCACACCACAGGCCAGGTCCTCCACCTCACATGTAGCGTTGCTGGGCGTGGTGCAGTTGGCTGTATGTTCGTCTCCACCTGCAGCCGACACGAAGTAGCTGTCCACCCCAGGAGCAGCATCCCACGTTATCCAGGCAGAATTGGTCACGCAGTCGAGGCGGCCTGTGATTCCCTGAGGCTGGCAGGGAGCTAGAAAGTAAACATCAAAGGTAAACTGGAGGCTGGATGGAAGCATTTATGCAAAACTTGAAGGAATTTTTAAATGTTCATACCTGACTGGATGCTCTGAGTCTGACTGTGTCTGCTGCGGCAGTCGCCTCTGACAGAGGTGACGTGAACTGTGAATGTACTTCCACATGTGGCATTGCTGATGGAGCATGCAGTGTTTGTGGTGTTGCATATCTCGCTGGTTCCTCCGTTGTCCGCAGTTAATGACACCAAAAAGTGGTCAGCGTCTCTGATGGCATCCCAAGAAACTGTTATGTCGTTGGACGAACAGCTGACCTGGGCGCTCACGTTATGAGGCGGGCAGGGGCCTGAGAATAAGACAGTTTGATACTTTAGCTGTAAGTTTTAAATTGAAAATGCTCGATATTGTATTACATTTGTATCTCTTACCTGACTTGAATATCAGAGCCTGACTGGGGATGCTGGAGCAGTTGTCATCCATGGCCGCTACCTGCACAGTGTAGGTGTTGCCACATGTGAGGTTTCTGAGGCTACAGCTGAGGCCGGAGGTCTGACAGCTGTCGTTGCTATGACTACTGCGAGCTGTCACTGAGTACTGTACAGCACCGCGGCTCGCAGACCAGGACACAACGGCAGTGTTGTTGGTACAGTCCATCACCACGGAGACGTTAGTGGGAACACATGGCACTGCAGATAAAGTACAGACAACATAGTGTGAGGAGAAGATGATGTAACGGTGTATTTACGCATTACACTATGTACACTTAATGATCTATAACACACACATTGTAACAGTATGGAGAATGAATTTGGTAATAATTATTATCATACTGCAACTAGTATACTATACTATTGTTGTGATTTAAAGTTTACAATCTATCAACGTCAATTATTATTTTAATTATTAGTTTATTTACAATGGTTTGACATTTTTCAAACATAAATCCATTTATGTTATAGGTGGGCTT
>OMNN01082909.1:0-17525 GCA_900302755.1 Chromis chromis | reverse complement strand
TAGAGATAACCCAAGAACCCGACCAGAGTTCCTCCTAGACCTCCCCAGCTAGCTAGCTAAGCATGTACAGACCCAGAGCAGTAAAACTAGCGAACCGGCTAAACGTTAGCCACCGTATTAGCGAACCAGCTACCGGATCCGACGTAACCCCACAAACGGCCCGAAGCGGGGCCAAGAGGAAAACTAAACCGCTGAAAGTCGACTTGTGAAACTTAGAAGAGTGAGTCCAGCAACGGGTCTTCATCAGGCCAAGGCAACCTGTAAACTGTAGCAGCAATCTGGTCACCACTCCTGTGACTGGTCTGAAGCAGCCGGTTAGAGTGTTCCTATGACGACCCGACCAACGGCGCAGGGTTATGACATCACACACATGCGACAGTACCGTCGGGGAGGGGAGGGGTTGAGGAGCCAGGCATGAGCACAAACCACAACACAGACCAACGGCAGAAACGAAGATTAAAGTCTTTATTATTATCGGGTCATTTTATCGGCTGATTTTTTATTATCGGAATTATCGGCAAAATTGACTGATAATTATCAGACGCTGATATTATCGTGCCTCCCTAGTTCTGATTCAAACGCTTCTCCTTACGTTTTCTCGCCACAATGAGGTGCTATGAATCTGGAAGTATAACCGGCCACTTCACCATGTTAAATTCCAGATTGGCTCTAGTCGGTTCAAACGGGTCAGTTGTTGATGTGACGGAAAGGAAGTGGGGCGCATGTCTACACTGGGATGATATTTGAAATGGTAGAAATATATCAAATCAATATGTGGTGTTGGGTGTAGATGTTGTGCTGGGCTGCCTCAAACCAATCTGACACCATCAGACTCTTTTTAAAACAGTACTGGACGCCGCCACAGATATTTTGACAATCACCACTTGATGAATTTGACCTCGTCGTCAAACCTGCCGACACAGGAAGCAGCTCACCTGAAACTAACAGCCGTCTTGTTTTAATGTCATCTGTTCCCATCAACACTGACTGGTTAAATCAGACCTTGTGCTGCTGCATGCTGACTGTAATTATTCATATCAGTCACACTAGAAAGGAGGATGTCAGCCTCCGAGTGTAACTCATAGCTGTAGATATCCAGCTTTCCTGGCAGCAGTATTATTTAGACCAGGCCGCCGCCACACAAGAACCCACTATTAACACTAAAACAGTGAATCAGCCAATTTAAAAGGTTGAAGGCTGGTTGGAAATGAGCAGCAACACTTTTATCATCTCATTAGAGTAAAACGCTACAAATTAATGTTCAAATGTCAGACGGCTGTTGCTCCCGCTAGACGTTTTGCCACAGAGATGAAAATCACAGGTGTTGCTAATAACATTAGATCCATTATCTGGTGCTTCCACAGTGTCAGAGTCCTAATTGGATTTGAACAGTCATTCATTTTATTATTTATGACGCTGCTGTTCCTGCTGCGACGTGTCAACAACATGTCCTCTGTAAAAAAGGGGCCCAATCCTGCATGTTTTAGATGTTTCCCTCTTCCACCTGATTCAAATGATCAGGATCGTTATCAGGCTTCTGCAGAGCTTCATGGTGAGCTGATCATTTGAATCAGGTGTTGGAAGAAGGAAACATCTAAAACATGCAGGTTAGTGGCCCTCGAGGACCAGGATTGGGTTGTCCACCCCTGCCCTAGTGGTTTGTGAAGCCAACTTGTGGGTCTCCGGTTCGAGTCCCCGGACTGGCAAGAGGTTGAGGTGGGAAAGTGAGAGCGACCTCTTGTCCCAGTCACCACCACTGTGGGCCCTTGAGTCGTTAGGTCCTTCCCTCTCACATCAGGGTGCATTAGGGACCTTTGTGGCCAGGTGTGGAAGGTTCCTGTTCTTCCTGGGAAGAACAGGAACCTGAGAAGAACAGAAACCTTCCACACCTGGCCACAAAGGTCCCTAACGAACCCCATTGTGAGAGGGAAGGACCTAACGACTCCCATAATGAGGGAGGGGCAACACTCACCCAGCAGACTGGAGCTTCAATAGTGTTAATGGATCCTGAAGAGTCTAAAACCTGGAACTCCCAACCAGTCAGTTTAGAACTGATGAAGCCTCTTGGATGAAGGTGGAACGTCTTGGAGCTACTCAACCAAGATGCTACCATTGACATTTGGTCCATTTCTTAGTCATCATATGCACAAATCACAGCATTACAACAACCTTTTAGCAATCAGATTTTCTTTTTAACCAGTCAGTGTTGTCCTCTTGTCCTCGTAGTTTCAATCGTAGCATCTGGACTAGCTTGAGTTTCCAATGGATGACGTCTTCGATGAAACTCAACCAAGTCCAGATGCTACCATTGAAGCTACGAGGACAACCTGGATGACTGAGAACCTTCACAGACAATAGTGTCACGTTGCTGCTTGAACACTTTGGCCTTAAGTCTCTTCCCGTCGCAGACCTTTCAGACGGCGTCACTGTCCAGTGTTTATTTCTTGTACTTGTTGGTCGCTCTACCTTTGTCCCGCAGCTCCATGACGTCTCTTTCTTCTCTTTGCCTCTCAGGTATATGATGCAGTGGCCTGGAGGACGGATCCTCCAGAGACATGAGCTCGATGCCTTCCTGGCCCAGGCTGTTTCCAGTCAGCTCTACGAACCCGACCAGCTACAGGAGCTCAAGGTGAGAAGCCAGCGTTCTCTATAGTGGGTTAAAGGCAGAGAATTTGCCTCGAGGCATCGTTTAATCCACTATATACTAAACTATATATGCAGGATACAGCGTGGGCGCTGTATCCTGCATATATAGTTTAGTATATAGTGGATTAAACGATGCCTCGAGGCCTTTTAGTAATCAAATATACATCGTTCTGTGATACAGAAGCAACCTGAGCATCTACATCTTTTCACGACTGTGTGATTTCTGCATGATTTCAAACCGAATCTTTAACCCTCCCTCCTACGACTGCGAGCCGTCGAGGAAGCGATCTTAATAATAAATGATTCATGTGTTCCTGCAAGTCACGTTTTCGCTCGTTGTGTTGCAACGACCGTGTCCTTCATCCATTCATCGCTCCAGTACATCGATGTATTCTTGTGTATGCTGAACTGAAAGCAGAGCACAGGAGTTGATTCAAAGACCATTTAATGCTGTGTTGGGTTGTTTCTCTCTTTCCTTCAGTGTGTTGTGGAGCTGCTCTCTGTGCATGTAAGAGGTCTGCAGACTTAAAACCCAACCTCCACGCAAGAGGAACAGAAAACGCAGCTTCTTACGTGCCTGAAACACCTCGTTGGGAACCCAGACTGTCAATTCGTCACCATGAAACACATTTGATTTGAAACGAGCAGCTTCCTTGTAGAGCTACGAGTGTTTCAGACAGAAAAGAAATGCTGCAAATATGTGCAATATTTCCTTTTCATTGATAGAGACAGAGTGAAATTGGGGGTAGACAGAGAGAAGAAGAGTGACATGCAGCAAACGGTCTTGAGCCGGACTTGAACTCATGACCGCTGCTGAGGGACTGAGCCCAGGAGGTATCGCCTTAACTCAGTGAGCTAAACGGCGGCCGAAAAATATGTTTTTTTTAGCATTAATGCGCATCCAGCATATGTTAGGACATCCTTTAAATAATATTAACCCTTTAAAACCTGAGCTTCAAAATGTCCTCCGGGTCTTTTTTTCTTATTTTGTTTAAGAAAATGTCCTGTGAGTGCTGGAGCCCATTTTTTTCAGAAGAAACTTTCAATATCTGGCAGTTATTTACGATTTACTGCCTATTATAAGAGTATTGATGGTTTAAAATGAAGAAAAACACAAAAACGGAATTTGATTTTAGTGTTTTAGTAGGGAAACAAATATGCACAGGGCAGTTCTCTGCTCTCTGGGAACAAAGGGTCTGCTTCGAGAGCTTCCTGGGGGGGCACGAATGAAATTACCGTAATGACACCATATTGGCTGTAAAGCGCAACGCCTCAGCTTTCAGAAACCGTTTGTTTTTCCCCGATAGCACAAACGGTGACATAATTACGGTATTCCAAAGTGCGCTAGCCCAAACGTGTCGACGACGAAGCACGAGGACTTAAAGGGTTAAAGACCTGTAAATGTGTGTAACATGACAACGTTTGAGTAACAGTTGAATTCAGGGCTCAGGATCGACTTCTATCAGACTACTTTTAATGAAATAATCCAGCCACGCCTTCAAACGGCGCCGTCGTCCAATCAGCGATGTCTCATGTTGCCCACTACCTCTTCTGTTTGGTTAATGCTGTTGTGTTTTGCACTTCAGGGCCACCGTAAATTACAGACGGACGTAGAAAAGTGTGATTACTGACCTGCTGCACGTCAATGTGGATTTACAGTAGCTGGCTTCCCTGATTATCTCAGTGCATGTAGAGTGGAGCAGAGTTCTTCCTCTGAATGCTGATGTTCCTGCACACAGTTCTCAAGCTCTGTATAGCCGATGGATCTGCTGGTCTCTCTACGCTCCTTTAAGAGTCATTTCAGTGATTTTTGTTGGTGTTAGCAGCAACAGGAAGTGTCTGTATTGTGTTTGCGCCCACATGCCATGTGCTGAGGAGCTGCTGAATCAGAGCTCTTCCTCTCCGTCGCTTCTTCTGTCGTCTCTGCTGCTAATAAAAGGCTAATAACTGCTGCTGTGTTTCCGTCAGGTGGAGAAGGTGGATGCCCGCGGCGTGCAGCTGGCCGCCCTCTTCATGGCCGGCGTCGACACGGCGCTCTTCATCAACGATGTCTGCGGCCAGCCCTTGCCGTGGGAACACTGCTGCCCCTGGGGCTTCTTCGACGGCAAACTGTTCCAGAGCAAGCTGGCCCGAGCTGCCCGGGACCGAGCCGCCCTGCTGGACATGTGTGAGGGGCAGGTACGAGTCGGGAACGCTGGGGGGACGGGGGTGTTTGTCATTTAGCAGTATAGTATATAGTGGATGTAAACGATGCCTTGAAGCAGAGAATTGTGCCTTGAGGCTTTGTTTAATCCACTATATACTATACAATATATGGTAAAAAACGGTAAATGGTCTGCACTTATATAGCGCCTTTTTGTACCTTAGCGATACCCAAAGCGCTTTTACAATGTGTTTGCATTCACCCATTCACACATCAATGGTAACAGAGCTGCCATGCAAGGTGCTATTCTGCCATTGGGAGCAACTTGGGGTTCAGTGTCTTGCCCAAGGACACTTCGGCATGTGGGGGGGACCGGGGATCGAACCGCCAACCTTGCCATCAGTGGACAACCCGCTCTACCACCTGAGCCACAGCCGCCCTTAATATATGCCCTTAACCCCTGACTGCTCCCCGGGTGCTGCACCACGGCAGCCCACTGCTCCTAGTATGTATAGTTAAGGTTAACTTTGAATAGGATCAATGCAGAGAACCCCTTAGCATCATGTTAACGCCATGTTAGCATGTTGTTAACATCATGTTAGTATCGTGATAACGCCATGTTAGTGTCATGTTAGCATCGGGGTAGCGTAGTGTTAGCATCATGTTAGCATAGTGTTAACGTCATGTTAGCATCATGTAGACACCATGTAATTCTCATGTTAGCATAGGGGTAGCATTGTGTTAGCATCATGTAATAATCTCCCCTTTATTGATCCCCTTGGGTTCCCTCCTTCTCTGCATTCATCCTATTCAAAGTTAACCTTAACTATACATACTAGGAGCAGTGGGCTGCCGCGGTGCAGCACCCGGGGATCAGTCAGGGGTTAAGGGCCTTGCTCAAGGGCCCACAGTGGTGGTGACTGGGACACTTCACAAACCACTAGGACACCACTAAGTCACTGCGACATAGAGACAGGATCGCACAGAGAGAAGGAAATAGTTGGGATAAACTGATCAGATGTGATGTAAAACAGGCTTGTTAGTTTATACATCTATTTATTATTTTATTAGACCAGAATAACGTAATTATTAAAGTACTTAGTGAGGTCAGGAGGATTTTCTCATCTTTCATGTCTCATTAATAGAATTAAATAGTCGTCAGGTTAATCTAAAGACCTGCATGTCTGAAAAGCCTTTTAATTCCACGGTGCTGTTTTAACTTGAGAACAGAGCAGCTGTGCTTCATCCGTCTGTGTTCTCTGCAGGAGGAGCTGGTGTCCAAGGTGGAGAAGATGCGTCAGGCCATCCTGGAGGGCATCAACCTGTCCCGCCCTCCTCCTCCTCCCCCTCCTCTGCCGCCTCCTGCCTTCCTGCCCCCTGCCATGGTGCCCCCTTTCTACCCCATGCCTCCTCTGTACCCGCCTCGTCCGATGGGCGGCATGCCTCCTCATCACCACCCGCATCATCCACATCACCCAGCGCAGCACAGACCCAGAGCCTTCCCAGGTACGTTCTTTAAAGACAGACGATCAGTCGACCTGGAGGCTACAGCCCTGATGATGAGGCTGTTAGTTTCCTGTTATTATTAAATAGTAAAGTATGCAGAGCTGTAAAAACGTAGCACACACTGATAGTTGGTTCCAGGAGACTGACGGTACACGTTTCTGTTCCAGGCATCCAGTCCATCCCGCCTCAGGGAGGGAAACTGGAGATCGCTGGCATGGTGGTCGGCCAGTGGGCTGGGAACAAACCAATCCGTGGGAGAGGGGGCTTCAACATGCAGGTGGTGTCAGTGGGAGCAGGGAAAGGGTGAGGACGACCATCATCCACTGTCTTGTAGCTGTTTTATATCATATCGTTTGGCTTTACAGTTCCAGTCTTTTATTCTCCGTATTTTTCGGACTATAAGGCGCATTAAGCGAAACAAAACAGTCAGATAAGTCAAATTTTATTCAACTTATTCACAATAACTCTCAAGTTTGTTCAGTTGTAACACATAAAATACAAAACACTCACTTTTTGAAATCTGCTTCATAAGCATGTCTCTTAACAGGTACCATTTTGGGCTCCTTATACACACCATAATATTATGTTGAAGCTCAGTACGTATGACTCCTGACTACGGTAGCCGTAATGCTCCGACAATCCATCAAGCGGTGCGGCTTCGTAGCTTACCAAAGTCGTACTAAAACGTTTTGACAGATTTTTAAGCGCCGTGTGCCACATAAAATCGGTTCGAGGTCAGTAAGCACAACCAGAATTAATACATAAGGCGCACTGGATTATAAGGCGCACTGTCGATTTTTGAGAAAATTAAAGGATTTTAAGTGCGCCTTATAGTCCGAAAAATACGGCAACTCTTTCAGCATCTTCCAAAATACAGCTTAACTCCTTTTTCCTATCAGAGATTTCAGTATATTCATTCAGTGTCCTAGTCCTTTAATAACTGCCCTTCCTTTTAAATATCAAACCCTGCATATACAATATTATCATTTTGTACTACATGTAAACACTTCATACACGATGCTAGATCATTTATTTCACGTATCAAGCTTTTTACCGTCAGTGAATCTGATACTGTGCTCATGAGTAGTACCCAGAAGCAGTTTGGTGCAGCATCATGGGTACAAAACTTTACCGAGACTAGGTCATCTTGCTTCTGGAGCGAAGATGAAATTGAACTGATAGATGTCATTCCTCACAGCTATCATCACATTGTTGAAGAGTGACATTAAAAATAGTTCTGTCAGCAGCTCTTACTTCACATAATAAATGGAGACGGCAATACTATTTGACATTGTAGCATGGCCCTGCTCTTGGGGAAGCTCCCTGCTGGGACATTACAGTACGCAGCATGAAATCCACAGCCACATAATAACATGCTGGGATCTGAGCAAATATCCCCCCCACAGGGCATTAACATAGAAATAAACCCACTCCGAGATTCATGCATACAGCAGACCCAGAGCAGGTTGGGGCTGTAACCATACACGGTAACCATAAATATCAGCATTCAGAATTGAACCATGAAGGCCTTTAAATAATCTGCCAGATTTGATGCAGCTTCAATGACTAATGGTTGAATGCCAACAAGCAGCAAATGCATTGAGAAAGTGAAATGTTCCAGAGTCATTTATAAAAGATTGTGCATAAACAACATTTTTTTTAGATAAAACCATATCTTGGATATGAGCCAGAGTCTGGTGCAATCTGCATATTGCTTTAGGCACTGTTGGCAGATGCTGTTGGGTCAGTGCAGCTTTTTTATAAACAACGGACTAAAAACTAATTTTCTCTTCCTGTGCTACATCCACACCTCTTCCTCTTCCTCCACAGCTGACCTCCCTGGAGCTACAATATGTGTCTCCAAAGCTGCTGATGTGTCGGGACCTGGAGCTCGCTGTACCTGGCACTTACGACCCCAACCAGCCTATCATACGCATCCAGTCCATCGCCCCCTCCCTGCAGGTCATCACCTCCAAGCAGCGCCCACGCAAACTCACCATCATGGGTAAGATTTGAAGAAAATTATATTAGGAAAGTAGATTAAAGAATATCTCCAGTCATACGCTTTCAGCAGGCCATCACATTAGAGAATATCCGATATTAATAGAACCTTTACCCAAACAATAAACAGCTCCAAGGTTTATTTAAAATTCCTCAGTCATGCCAAATGTATTGCTAATACTCAACAGTAAAAACCAAATTAAACCAGTGATGATGCAAAAATGAATTCCAGACTCCACAGAGAAGACCGGCTCAGTGGCCAGTCAGGACCACAGAAGTCATGTTTCTTCATTTTCTGCCCCCCAGAGAAATCCACAGAGCGATATGTCAGGACTCCTCCCAGCACTGTTCATTGGCATTAAATTGAACACAGATATAAATAATTCTGACACTCTATCCCCTACTCTGCTGTATGATGTGAAATATGATGGTGAAGTACTTCTAAAATGGCACAGCACTATAAAGTCACCTTGTCTCCAAGCCAAATCCACACATTATCAATCACAAATGGTTCACTCTGCTTCACACTTTTTTTCCACTGGACAATGTGATACCTTGTTCCGATGTATCCCATCAGTGTTACACAACACACTCTGTAAAAGATGAGAGCCAATAAATCTACTGACCTCTGGAGCAAGACTTCAGATTAAGACCTGTCACCCACTGCAGGCACCTTAGATTTACTGTCGGTGCTTTGTCCCCCTAGTGGCACGCAACACATTGCTTACTGGGATTGTCATTAGAGGCAGATTCAGGATAGAACAGGGACCTTGTTTTACTCTTTCCACTCAAAGTATCAGTTTATTCCATTAAAGGTAATATGGCAGTTACACTGTTGGTGAAATAGTGGAACAATTAGATGAGTGACATCATCTGTGCTTCAGATAAGTTCAATACGTTTCCCCTTCTGTCATCCTGAAACCTTAATTTGGTTTAAGAGGATTGAGTTGATGTCACAGTTCATCCAGTGCCTGTATACATACATATTTTCCACTCCATGAGAGCTGCTGGAGAAAAGTACTTTCAGTATGCGCTTGTGAAGCTTTGTTCTGCTGTATAAATCACAACCTTTTTTAAGTGCTGCTCCAAACCAAGGGTGACCATGAAGCAGGGGATTATTGGGACAAAGCCTATTTTAGGAGTTCTGTATACTAACCGCTGCTTGGTCTGGTACGTGTCAAAGTAACATTCACAGGAGTGCCAGGATTCAAGGTTTCCCAGGAGAACATTGCAGTGTCACCAGATAATCAATTAGAGCTGCGGCTATCAGTCGGCGTGATCAGTGGACGAAAGAGCATCAGTATCGATATTTTTAACAAATGCATGTTTTATTTTTTAGTTTAGTTTATTATAACAGACGTCTTCCTTCACTGTGCGTCATAACGGCAGTAATTTTATGCTCCAGCTGTTTGCTTCTGACCTGCTCTCTCACATATACTGTATTTTAATGCAGCGAAATTTCCAATGAAGCTGTTTACATATTTATCTGTTTCTGTTGTCACACAATGGAGTGAATATTAAATAGTGAGTCAAACACAGCCCATTAAGACTACATGTCAACCGAGCTGCTGCTGTCTCACCATACATGATGAGTTTAAGATGATAGCTGTGCTGAGAATCAAGTTCCATTTTCATAAAAATTACAGCTACTTCCAAAGTCGGAGAACAAAAACATGATAACTAGGAAATGAGTTGCTTTAGTAAAAATGTCCACAATGTTCATGTTGCACCTCATTTATATACAAACTGAATGTTTTCACTTTGCTCACAGGTTTGATAGAAAATTGACTTAATAAGCCTCTTTTTATTTATTTTTATCATGTTTTTAAATTACTATGTAAACCTTTGTTTACATTCTGTACTGTACTCAGTTTACATGCATACTGTACAAAGAAAATGAACTAAAATTAATTAGTCATTTTTCTTTTTCAAAGGAAAATGGATTATTAGGATTAAATGGTAAATGGTCTACACTTATATAGCGCCTTTTTCTACCTTAGCGGCACTTAAAGCGCTTTACAATGTGTTTCGCATTCACACATTCACACACCAATGGCGACAGACTTCCATTCAAGGCGCTAATCTGCCTTTGGGAGCAACTTGGGGTTCAGTGTCTTGCCCAAGGACACTTCGGCATGTGGGGGGGGACCGGGGATCGAACCGCCAACCTTGCCATCAGTGGACAACCCGCTCTACCACCTGAACCACAGCCGCCCAATAAGTGACTAATTGTTAAAATTGGCAATAGATTAACCATTCAAAATAGTTATTATCAGTCGATGTTTGATCAGTGTTCTACACCTCACCTGTTTAAATGCTGGGCATATTGGTGTAGTGTGCATGAAAACATTTATTGCCTTCAAGAGATAGTAATGGAGACGCAGCTGCAGAACAGCAGGAGAGCACTGTGGAGGAAAGCCAGTCCTGCCAAATCCAACCAAATAATGAATTTTAGATCATGATTCAACTCCCTTTGAGCAGTGAATCAATGTTGTATTTTACGGTCCCATCTGCAGGCAGTAATGGCCACGAGTTCATGTTCCTGTTGAAGGGCCACGAGGACCTGAGGCAGGATGAGAGAGTCATGCAGCTGTTTGGTCTGGTCAACACACTGCTGGCCAACGACCCTGCGTCCTTGCGCAAGAACCTCAGGTACACACACATTCTAAAACATATCCACACTCACAAGAGCATCACTCGCCCAAATTCAAGGGACAGAAAGTTTTACACATTTTGAGTGCACATATCTGACCTGGAATTGTGTGTGTTTGTGTGTTTATGTTGGATTCATCAGCATTCAGCGCTATGCAGTGATCCCCCTGTCCACCAACTCAGGCCTGATTGGCTGGGTGCCCCACTGTGACACCCTGCATGCGCTCATCAGAGACTACAGAGAGAAGAAAAAGATTTTGCTTAACATTGAACATCGCATCATGCTCAGGGTGAGGAACCACTACTCAGAAGTGAGAACAGTGTTTATTTGCATTGCCGGAGCACTATTTTCTCAGTTTCAGTCACTTAATTAGCTTAGTAATATCAAGATGTTAGAAACAAACACGTTCACGAGATGGAATTTAAATGTGCTGTCTTATTAAATATAGATTTATGTGTAAATGACCTTATGTGCTCCCATGTTAATTATTGTTTTATGCCAATAGTGTCTGATTCATGAAATGTTTTTAAATGTGTCGTTTTCATATAAAATCATTCATACTAGCGGTAAATAGATTCATCAAAGCTGAGGAAGCATCTGGTTTTAGTGATTATATTGATGAATACCAATCAATCCTTAATGAAAACACATTCACAGGCCCTTAATTGTCACAAATGAACTGCATATCTCTCCCTCAGAACTCTCAATTAGTCAAAGGAGAACACACAAATGCATAACTTTCACCACCCCAGTGTGACTACAGATGACCTGGGAGCAGGGACAGAGCAGGTTAAGATCTTGACACCTGCTTATAGAGAATGAACACTGGTATCAGAAAAGCAGGGCTCAGGTTCAAGTCTCTTTTTTCCCATCATTTAGGATGATGACATCATGTCCAGCCTTGACAGGATTTACTGGTCGGTAGGATGAAACATGGCAGACCTTGTCAGTGTGTAAACACACAAACAGGGACTGTCATTGAATAAAATAGTATTCATTAGTAATGTGGCTTCTTGTCTATTTGCTAATGCTGTTTGAATTATTAATGATGTGTTATGTTCTAGTTTAAGACCTCGAAATGACTAGATATTAAGGTGACCTGTCAGTCTGTGAGGCCAATAATCAGTTAGAGCAGGGGTGGGCAACTCCGGTCCTCAAGGGCCCCTATCCTGCATGTTTTAGATGTGTCCCTCTTCCAACACACCTGATTCTAATGATCAGGATCGTTATCAGGCTTCTGCAGAGCTTGATGATGAGCTGATCATTTAAATCAGGTGTGTTGGAAGAGGGAGACATCTAAAACATGCAGTATAGTGGCCCTTGAGGACCGGAGTTGCCCATCCCTGAGTTAGAGGATGAGGCTGATGGAAGACAGATGGTAGTCTTTTAGGATGTATGTCCCACTGTTTCTTATCTACAGATAAACAAATGTAAAGGATTAAATGTAAAGGAGAAGCATTCTGATTAACTTTAGAGCTGCATTAGCTTGGCATGGAGCTCCCCTGTTCAACAGCTGCAGGGCAGTTTATAACATTTGAAACTAAACTATTAAAAAAAATAAAAAATCATCAAGAATCAACCCCTTTACTGCACTGGGATGTGCTTATATCAAGTTTATAATCTATTATCTGAAACTGGTTTATATTTCAGCACAAACTCGTCATACGTCAATGATATAGGCCCTCTTCATCACTCTGATTTCACTTTAGCAAGTAGTAGGTCTGTCAACACTCAGTAGACATACAGTAGAAAAATTTACATCAAGTCTTCTAAGTAAAAAATGTTCCAGAAGGTACGTCATACATTACCAGACCCTCAGCATTCACCAAAATATGGTATATGCAGACACGTATGAACAACGTTTAACTAAAGTATTTTAATCACACTCTGCTGTGAAGTGAGCGATTACAGATAGATAGCACAGATAGCACGGTCGAAATTGTGGCGACAGCTCAAGTTAAAATAGGAATCATTGTCTTTTCAATGTACTCCTTCAGCTCGTCCATTCCAGGAGTCTTTATATACTGCTGTTTTTCATTACTCTGTGGTGACTTCCCAAATTTTTAATTACTGAGCAGACAAACGTTTGAATTACAATTTGTATTGAACTGGGAGTTAGTTTAAAGAATTTGTGTATTTCAGATGGCTCCAGACTACGACCACCTGACACTGATGGAGAAGGTGGAGGTGTTTGAACACGCTGTAAACAACACGGCTGGAGACGACCTGTCCAAGCTCCTGTGGCTCAAGAGCCCCAGCTCTGAGGTGAGGTGCTCCAGGAAGATATGAGGGAGATCTGTCCAGATTCTCAGGGCTTGTTCGCACATACTGAAGTGAACCAAAGTGAACCAAATGTAATTTTTTTGTGGACCAGAAAAAAAGCGTGGATTTTCTAGACCTTGTCCAACATCTCAAAATCTAGTGCGCTCTAGTGGAAAACTTGGTGACGCGAATCACGTCAAAACGTTCATTTCAACCATTGGTCATGTGGTTTTTGCCATGTGATACTCGAAGTTGTCACCGATTGGTCAAAATTCAAAGGCAGGAAGTGACTCAAGGAAGTAAACAAAACCAAGGCTATCATCAGTGAACAAGAGCCATTTGAGCCATCACTCTGCATTGAGCTATTGTTTTCAGCAACCCGTTTAGAACAAATTTCATACGCTTTGCTTCCAGATAGTACGTTTGCATCCAAACAGCAAACGAAGCGCTCCAAACAGCGTCCCGAGACCACCTCTTCAAGTGAACCAGTTGGTGCGCACTAAAAGTGGTGCGCACCAACTAGTCCCTGTTCACACCAGCAACAACAAAAAAAACGGACCAAAGAGAGAATCGATCTGGAGTGCGCACTAAACTGCCCAGTGTGAACACGCTCTCAGTCCAGTTTGTTACTTTTCTGACTATTGAGAAGAATCCAGTTTACAGAAGTGAAATAAAGTCATGGTCTTTCCTAAAGAATGGGTTTTCTGGGTTGTTTGTCCTACTTTGAAAGCACTGGATTTCATAAACAGACCTTCAAACTGAATCATTTTTTAGGAACATTAGTACCTTGTTTACCTGATGTTCTACATTTTCAAGGTTTTGCAAAGATGTTTTCAGCCTGCCGGAGATTTCTGTTCCATTTTCCACAATCTTCTGCTGCGATGACTCAGACGATTTCTCTTAATGCTGACGTCATGTCTCCTTCAGGTGTGGTTCGACCGAAGGACCAACTACACCCGCTCCTTGGCTGTGATGTCTATGGTGGGCTACATCCTTGGGTTGGGTGACAGGTGAGCTTCTCACCTAACAGAGTAGATACATTACTTTGAATAGATTGTTAGAATAAAAACATAGAAAGAAAATATTAATAAGATGTTTCTACTCATAGGCATCCATCCAACTTGATGTTAGACCGATTAAGCGGCAAGATCCTACACATTGACTTTGGAGACTGTTTTGAGGTAAGAGGAGATTTTTTTCTAAACATTATCAACAGATTATTTTTGTTATGTTTCTGAGACTTATCCTCATGTCACGTTTACTAGGTGGCCATGACCAGAGAGAAGTTTCCTGAAAAGATCCCATTCCGACTGACGAGGATGCTGACCAATGCAATGGAGGTATGCAACTCTGTTATGCTGTCATTAGAATGCGTGTATATTTCTCTAGTTTAGAAAGTCAAAAAGTCTGTGGCAGAAAATTCTCGTCAGTCGATTCTTATTTTTTCCAAATCATTCAAGTGTAAAACACTACAAATATCCCTCTACTGGACTTCCATTAAATCCTGTCTGAGCTGCTTCTCCTTTGTCCTCTGTATTTTATTCAAAAATAATAATGACTTTTTTTCAAGTTTGCAGGGTTTTATCAGAACCGTTGTACTTAATGAGCAAAGAAAAAGGGAATTAAACATGAAAGCGTCAAGAAATAAAAGCCGTGTCGTCTCTTAAGCTACTGGAGAAGTTTTTTTAGTTAGAAATGTGTTTGAAAAGCTTCTTCAATTACAATTCAGTTATCTAAATATAAACAAGAGGACTGCTCCACAACTAAACCTTAAAACCCCATACTGGTTCCTGCTTTTAACTACTAAGTACACTGGTGGCTGTTTAAGGTCCCATATGGTGAAAAAACGTCTTTTAAACTTGTAAAACAGAAAGGTTTTCTTCCACTATTCTTCTAAGACCTTCCAAAATGAGATGGCCTCCTCGCTTTTGAAGCCAGTCAGAATTTTATCCAGTTTCTACGTAGAACTTGAGGAACCAATAGATGGCCTAAATTTCTGTATTATCCTGCCCTCTCACTGCCCACTTGTGATCTGTTCAGAATGAGCAGCTGCCTCTCAATCCACCAGGTTCATTTACTTTCTGCTTGTGCAACCTCAAATGACCAATTCTGCTGTTGGCTTTAAGGGTGAATTGAAGAGTCTTCATGCACTCCAAACATCTGAGGAACTATCCATCCATCCATCCATTATCTGTACATTATCTGTACGTCGCTTAATCCTCTGGAGGGTCGCGGGGGGGCTGGAGTCTATCCCAGCCAACTTAGGGCGAAGGCAGGGGACACCCTGGACAGGTCGCCAGTCCATCACAGGGCCATCTGAGGAACTAAAGACAGTGAATTATTTATTTTTGTTGGCAATGTCACCACAACAATAATATAATCTTTAGTGTTAGCACATTATGCAACTAATCTATATAATATTACCGTTAGCTTTGATGGTATGCCCAAAGCTTAGAATTCAGTGGAAATTGTAACGCTGAGGGAAATTCCAAGATGGCAGAAACTTTAACCAACCAATAAATTAAGGAGGACTGGGTGGGTTACTGTGTTTTAATGTTGTGCTTCAGTGCAACCTCAACTCAGCCGGTTTTTACATCTGTTTACTTCTCTCCTGCTCTCTGTCGTCACTTCTACTGCATTTTAATACATCCAGATTCCCAGTGCAGCTGTTCTAATTTGCACACTTTTACTCATTCTGCCTGAAATGCAGCCCATTCTGACTTCATGTTAACATCCAGTTACTTCTGAGGCATTTCCTAACTGCCACACTGCACCGCTACAATGCAGATTTTATAACCAGTGCTGTCTTATAAACGTGACAAATGTGAAATGATTGTTCAGAGAGAAAATTAGAAGCAATAGAAAGTACTTGATGCACGTACCATTCATTCTCATTCACGTCTGTGTCTACTGTCGTGCTGTCAACTGATTAGCATGGAGCCAGAAATCACAGACAGAGAGAGTTTTCTTCCTGAAGAGGGTATGGATGGCAGCAGACCAGCTGTATTTAGAGCTATAGACGCTGAAACAGCCATTTACAACAGGGCTAAAAGGGATAATGAACCATTTCTGGTATATTGAGGTGAAAAATTGAAAAACACAAGGATGCAAGAGTTTCATTAATTAGTAGAAAAGAGGCACAATATGGGACCTTAAATGTACAAACACTAGACAGAAACTTAATGATCTGATCATGTGTAAAGTTTGATCCTGTCAGTAATGTTTGCACCTGGTTGTGTGTCAGGTGACTGGCTTGGACGGTAACTACAGGATCACCTGCCACACAGTGATGGAGGTGCTGAGGGAGCACCGGGACAGCGTCATGGCTGTGCTGGAGGCCTTCGTCTACGACCCGTTGCTCAACTGGAGGCTCATGGACAGTAAGGGATCGTCAGCTTTTAACATTCAGGACGTCTTCACCAAGTGTCAGAGAAGGAAAACAGTTGATAGCTCATCCTCAAATAGCACCACAGCATACGTGACAGTAACAATAAAGTGGGTGGGAACGAGTTCAGGCCAGTAAAATAATTTTGTGAAGGTCAGCGCAGATTACTCCTCTTACGGCTGGAGCTGCTGTTTTTAAGCGGTGAGGAGTGTGGAGCGTTAAATTTAATCACATCAGGCAGTGTTGGATTTCTGTTGGCTTGTATTTTGGAAGAAAATAGAGCAAACGGTTGAAGAAGTGGTGTAGACATCTAAAGGTCATTGATTAAATTGAATTGAACAAAGTGGATGAATCTCTGTGACACTCAATGAACACTGTTAAGGTTACCTTCAGCAAGGCATTTAATCAACTACAGAAAAATACATCAGTATATCATGTTCATTCTTTTGAGCTTTAATTTGAAGAAATAATAATCATCAAGGAATTTGTAGATTTTTTATTTTTTTAGTTCCTGTCACATGTTTTCTCACTGTGGCTCATGTTTCACTGCAATATAAAGTCCTGCAACTATGGAAAGAGCACAGCCGTGACTAGAAGGAGAGACAACTCAAACATGTCTTCTATGCAGTATGACAGTGGTTCTCAACTGGTGGATCGGGACCCAAAAGTGGGTCGCGAAGCCATTTTTAGAGGGTCGCAGAAACATGCCCACCCCCAAAAAAAGTAGTGGTATAAAGTCTTTTATTTTAAAGGACGTGTTTCTTATGACACAGTTTGCTTTCAATAGCAGGATATTTAGTGGTGGTGACACCAGTAGTTGTCCACTATTAACCTCTAGATGTGGCTCTGCCAGCTTAGTGGAGACATTTATGCTAAAACGTGCCAAAAATAAACCAACATGTGCTCAGAATCTGTCAGAATGGGACAGA